>JABFEA020000043.1:13172497-13186431 GCA_019775915.2 Cyphomyrus plagiostoma
GGAGTCCCCCTTCCCCCCACCCCAAACAGATTTGCCTAACTACCCACTGGGTGAGTCATGCCAACATCCCTAATTACACTTCAACTGCTAGAAATGCAAAAGTTTCAGTCGCCTCTGGGTGGCGCTGATTTAAATACAGCAAAATGGGACATTAAATTGCCTGTTCAGCATTACATCACTTCAGTTAGCATTGGGGCCGAAGCAGCTGACCGTCAGATAATTTCACATAAACACTGAAGCATGACAGCACACTTATGTGTCTTTGACCGCAGATTCAGGTTTCTACTATAAATCTGACTGATTGTTACATCAAGAAAACAAAAATGTCTACAAGAATGAATCACACTTCAAAGATGATTTTGTAAATTAGAGCTCATTTTTGTCAGCAATTCAGGAATCAGCTGTGGGTGTATATTTCCAAACAACTGAAGAGGTCAGGTTTCATTTGCTGTTTTTTTTTACCTAATATTCATAAGATATTTTAACCAACCACCCTGATCTCTGTTTCTTATTGGTTGTTGCATTTTCCACATTGCATTTCTTTGTTTGCATTGTACTTATTGTAACTCAGAACCGTATATTATCGTTATACATGCACCTACCTAACAGTATGTTTAGTTTGTATTATTGTATTGTAATATGTATTATTTCATTTTTATCATTTAGTTTTCAGTTCTTTGCGGAGCTAGTGTGTCTGAAAAGTGATTTGTTGAGAGCAGCTACACAGTGGCCAGTACCAACTGGTCACTGGGAGGGCAAATCAAACAGGGCCACTGGGAAAACTTTTTATCACCTTATTGGTCAAACAAAGAGGCCCATTGTCCCCTGAAGGACTGCATCAGCAAGTCCATCAGACAGGCCTTTGTGATGCCAATTAAATCAGCTGGCTTCCCTTCCATCAACAGGAGTCTCTGAGGCTCCCATGCCCCGAGCCTCCAGCCCTCCAGTCCAAAGGAGCTTTCTTACATTTCTTATACATTATCCAGCCATACTAGGACGTGCGTCAAATGTTTGTTTTATATTTCCCTTCTTATATGTGACAATCATTTCAGATTTGCTCTGCATCCAGTGCTTGGAGTGTGCTGGTACTCAGAGGTACCCAGAGATGGAAAGTTCAGGTCCCAAAAGTACAAATCCAGACCAAGGTTTTGTTTCAACCAACCAGTCAAATATTACTCAACTGAGTCATGCCAACATGGTCTGGATTTGTACTTTCTGGACCTGAACTTCCCACCTCTGTCAGCACCTCTTTGTTTTTTTCTTCAGAGTATTGAGAACATTTCCTGCATACTAACACCAATCATAACCTGCCAGGAGACCTGATTTTCCCGCTTCCAGCACTGTCTACACTGGGAAACATCAGGCTCTAAGACCATCGTCAGTTTATGTTTGTCCAGTTGAGGTGAGTGGTGAGGAAGAAGTTTCTTCTTTGTAAAAGTCGTTTTCGGTGCATATTGAATATATTGTGCATATTGTCCAGTTGGACTTTTGGCAAAAATAAAAGCACTTTATTTCAACCGTTGTTATTTTATTCCACTCTAGGCAAAAACAATATTTGTAAAATATTATTTTTATCCTACACATCTGTGATATAGCCAGAGATGTATTTGATTTGAATGTTTTAAATTATTATTATTATTGTTGTTGTTGTTGATGATGATGATGATGATAATTTTGAAATTATGATTTGATTATTTTTATTACTGTTTCAGATGATGGCTATTCAGATTATATGCCATGAAATTCTTATGCTACTGCAACAACTTTTGATCATTTTACCCAGACTAGCCCTGTGATCTTACAGTTGTTGCCCCAATCCAAGTTCCAGACTGCAATGGAAAAACAAATAAATCTAGCCTGGTTTGATTTCTTTTTTTTTCTGGGCACAACAATGGAAAAAGTGGCACTCCTTGTGGCTGTTATGTACAGCTGGGGACTGCCCTCCGTTCATGACTGTATGCACTTCTGTGACTGCTGGACTGTAAACACGGGCAGTATGGGCTTTCCCAAAGATCACAGTGGAGCAACTTAGCATGACTGCATAAGCCATATCCCTCACAATGTTTAAGAAGGCCACAATGAGAGGGCAGAATGGTGGCTCTGAGGCTAGGGCTCTGTGCCAGCAATCGGAAGGTTGGTGGTTTGAATCCTGTGAATGTCATGAGTGATTCTATTCTACTTGGCCCTTGAGTGAAGCCCTTAGCCTGCAATTGCTTCATCCCAGGTATGATGTTAGTTTCCATCCAGCACTGTATGCAATTCCTCCAGCTAACAGGGAAATTTGGGGGTTGGTGGCAGGACTGGTACTCCAGCCATCAGAAAAAAAAACCTTACACTGGTCCATTCAGACTAGTGTGGTGCTGAGCTATCATCTGCCACAAGGCTGTACTCAGGTTCTCATTTCTGAGGTGGTTTGTCATGTGGTCTGTAATCAGTGCCTGCTCCTCACCTCCTATCACCCTACTGATACTCACCACATCATTTTCCCTGCTGTATATCGCTGTCATTTTACCCTAAGCACTCCTGTACAGAGGTGCACACACACACGGGGACACACGGGGACTCTCTCTCACACACACATATACACACACACACAATGCCCATTCACCCTTCTGTCAGCCGTTCAAATCATCTGTTTTATAACATGAGCACTAACCTTGACTACAGTGGCTATGGAATGAGTAGCAATTATTCTTATTAAGGTCTGTCATCGATGGTGTCGCTTACCAGGGTGACTAGTTCTAATGTGTAACGTAGCTTCTTACTCTGACCAGTGCATAAAATGCAGAAACTGACAGTTTTGTCATCAATACTATGTGACTGAGTGCAAGCAATGCACTTTCTGGCTTTTTTCTGTTTATCAGACCTGGACCAACATATGTCTCAGGCATGTAAAGTTTTGGGTTTTCATTTGTTCTTGATAAACGAGGTGTATTATACTTCCTTATCCATTCCTGATTTTCACCAGACTTAATGACACGTTATCTCGCCTCTGGAATGTTCTGTCATTCCTTTACCTTTATCCATGCATGTAGTCATAGTGGAATCCCCCCCGCCCCCAAAAATAATGCCCTCATTCTGTCTGACATTGCTTTCTGACAGCGGGATCTCAGGGGAAGTGGCTGATGTTACAAAATAAGGATTCAAAATAGAAAATAAACATGGTGATGAAACCTAGTTGATGTCATAAAGATACACATCAAACATATATGAGCATGTCTTAAATTACACAGACAAAATAGCTGTTTGAGTTTGCTAGACTCAAACAAAATATGTATTACACATTACGACGCACAAGAAAATCATCCTTGAGCAGCAGGTAAAGGGAAGTTACATGTTTTTGAGGCTCAATAGTGAATACATTTACAGAGTTATAGATTTGGACATTTACTAAACATTCAAAGTTCTGGCGAGTTTCCCAGGATGTAAAAGCTGATGTCATGTTCACGGCACAGACCACTGAAAGCATCATTCATGCACAATTAAAGTAAATACTGAAAATTACACCAGAAACATTCAACCAGCCTACATTGTTTTATTTCCATATATAAAAAGTGCAGGGATCCATTTCTGCAGATCTTACGTTGTATTTTATGTCACTAGTTCCACTTTTATCAGAACATTTGAAAAATCCTCAAGCTCTGTATATGATTCTGCTTTTAACTATGTCTAGAAATATTCATTATATGATTCATACATATTGTCGATACAAACTTAAGCAATATGTCCCTTCCTTGTATACCAAAAATGTATTTGTCAACTCGCTTATAATTCATATGATCTACCGAGCAGAATAAAAATGCACTTTATTTTTTACTTTGTGTACAAAAGCGGTGCCTCTTCTATTGACCATGTCCTTGAACTCCGGAATAGACAGAATGGAGCTCTTTGTGTTTTATTTAATAAAAACAACAAAAGAAACAGAGGCCCCTGCACTCAATGAATCAACCACAACAAATGGGGCAGCCCAAGCCTTACAATTGCACAAGGAAAAAAAAACAAAAAAAAAAAAAGAAGAAAAAAACATTTAAAACTTATTTGTTAAATGCTGCGTTGCGGTAGATGCTGTATTTTACTGTGTCGGAGTGGCGGATTGCCATGGATGGATGCTGGATTCTTGCGTTTCAAGGCATTTCTGCAAAGGGCCTGGATATAGTTTTATTTCTGTGCGTATCCCACTGCCGGCACCAAACTCCAAACTGTGTCCTTGGCTACTGTTGGAAGTGCATATATAATGTAAGGGAATGGATTGTACATGTCCAGTGTCCTCGAAGCGGCTTTGATCTCCCGGCCTAGCAGAGCTGAATCCAGGGACGCAAAGACAAGAGTCAGGGCCCACTCACACCAGAGGCATAAAGAAAGCAAAATAATCACTTTCTTGTTACTCCTTCTGTCTGATCTCTGAGCATTACCTCTGTTTCTGGAATTCCGGAATTGCATGTGTGAGTATGTGTTATGTTTGAGTGTGTGTAGATGGGCGCATGTGTGTGTGCGCGTGCACTTATACGGGTGGGTCGGAGGCAGCTGGGAGGAGGGCACACGGCACACAGCAGCGCAGTGGGAGAGCGAGGGCCTTCTCCATCCTGCCACACAATAAACAGTTTGTTTCCCAGGCGCGCCCCTCATGTTCCTCTTGTTGGCTATGCTGCCGCACACTGGGAAATCGACCAGTCGCCTTTGTCCAGGGATCAGGGGTCACAGGATGCTCCTAGGGGACGAAAGTGGGAGGTTAGGGGTCGGATGCAAGTCAGGATAAAGAGGCCAAGCCAGAAAAAAAAAAAACATTTAAATGTATTCTTTTTTTTTCCAACGTCTTTCTCTTTCTCTCTCACTCAGGCGCTTTTCATTCAAGGGTGTTCTGGACACGGTGGGGAGGTTTGCCGCTACAACACAATGGCTGCCTATTTCATAATAAACTTCCTTATTGGCTGTAGTATTTTTTTCCTGCTGTATAGAACACACTCTTTCCTCTTTTAAAATTCCTTTGTGTGCCCGAAACATCTCTCAAAACAGAAATATGCAGGCAAATATTTTCCTTCCACAGGTGTTCTTAGCCTGAAATACAGGAATGTGTCCGTCTGAATGGGGGGGGGGGGGCACAAAAACACTGCTGGATGTCTGATTTGGTTCAGATTTGGCCACGTTTCTTGATGAAGCAGGAAAATGGCTGTTAGTGACACGGCTCACCAATGGGACTGAAACAGCTGACTCTCTCATTCCGCCACACTCATGGCATCTTGTGTAATATTGCTTTTGGCTGCCATATTACCTCCATGGATCGTAGCTCTTGTCGTGGAGCCAAAAAACGCTCCGGTCCCATCACTTGCCCCTGTTGCCTTTCGATTTTTCATACCAGCTTCTGATCTCTCTCTTTTCACTTGATTGCTGCAGTCTAGCATGAAAGGAAAAGCAATCTATCCTGAAAGGAAAAGCAATCTATCCTGGCCTAGTCCCAGGTGCAAAGCTCCATGTATGACTTTTTCAAAACACTCGCAGATCTAAAATGTACGTGTCTCCCTCCTTTTTTAAAATGAAATATTTATAAAAAGGATTTAGTAGGCATGGATTGTTCAAATAAGCAAAAATAAGAGATCATCTTTGTTGACCCGACAAGGGTTTTTCTCAAGGCGTGGCATCAGTCTTTTTGGGAAATGCTTCACCCGAACGCAGCATTACAGCTTGAGGATTGGAGTCAGCGAGGGCCTATAGGTAACCCGCTGGCTCCTCTACTGGAAGGGCTAACAGTGCAGGAAGTCTCCATGTGGCATGAATGGGCCCTCCGGACAGACAGGCTCCGCGATTGTGCTGGGGCCAGGTGCACCCAAGGAGCCGAAGGCCACGTCCTTAATTGTGCCTTTTTCATACGCTGAGGGCAGGACCTGAGACAAGCAGGAAATGTGAGCCGGTCGGATTTGTTCGTAGAGACATGCTTGATAAGCATGTCCACGGCTGCTTCTGAGTCCAGCATGTATCACTGCTAAGTGTGGGATTTAAATCTGGGAACTAGCTTCCTGCCAAACAGGAACAAGTAAATTTTTCCCACTACCAGATTTCAAAAGTAATGTTTAATAAATGCGCATGATATATATTTTCGAAAAAGATGACTACCAACAATTAGTTTATTAATACGTGTGATTAATGTTAAATTTTAGAACTTTTTCAGTTAGTTTATACATTCTCTAATTATGATTATGTGAATCATACAGTGTTGCATTTCTGTGCCATTTCATTTGTCTGTTTAGCAAAAGGAATAATCGGTAATTCAACATTTCAAATGACTAGCGATGGCATTTTTCATATGGTAAAGTCTGAAGGTTCTGTAACAAATTCTTTTCATGCGTTGTTCATCCATGTCTATTTTTAATATGGATTTCAGGGAAAGAAAAGCATAAATACATAAAAATTGAGCATTGAATGTTATTCCACCTGTGTAGGGTTATATATCACCAAACTGTGAAATATGTGCAGAGATTCCCTCATGAGAACATCGCTGTATTTCTTTTGGGGAACTTGACGGGGTTCATTTGAGTTTACACACTGTCAGTACGTGCAGGATCTTTCAGAGTCTGAAAGCTTCGCTTGATATTTTTTGACAAACTTGTACATATTTCCCTCCTTCAAATGGCCATCAGACTGACTGGCCCCCAGGCTTTGAATGCTTAAATTAAAGAGATTTACTATCTCCAATCTGTCCTCATAGCTTGAGCCTCGAGGGGCAGGATGAGTCTGTGTGCTGTTCTTTGGAACCTTCTCTGAGGTGCATTCATCTTCTTTATGACACCAGGTCCACAGCTGTTAGCAGTGTTCCAGATGTGGTCAGGCGGAGGCACCGCCAGCTATGTGCTGAGCCATTCTCCTACTTAATGCTCCGTTTTAGTTTTTGGTCACATGGACTTGGAACGGCCATATGTGGTCGCTCCTGGCTAATAGATAGCGAGCAGAGTGCACATCTTGAGTTCTGCTTTTATTTCAAGCCATTTTTAGCAAATTTTAAAATTACAAAAGAGTTTGCCACACGTTGGCTGTATCAAGACAGATGGGTGTTTTAGGTTTCAAGAACTTATCAAGAACTTATCAGTAGCATAATTCCTGACAGCAACGAAACAGCAGGTCCAATGTTGGCATTCGGTGAATATGTATTGAATTTTATATTTAGGCTGAACCTCCACCTTTTCTTGCCCTATCAGCACTGCAATTGAAAAGGAGAGAGCGGAGAATGTCTGGTAACAGCTGGAAATGGTTTTGATGGCTGTCGAAAGTTTGTTTTTATACCAAGAGGAAATGGAGTGTGGAGTAAAGTGAGTATTGGTTCTAACAGTTTGTGATGCTCAGCATCTGTCTGTCTTAGCAAAATGTTTTTGCGATTGTTGCACAAACGTAGAAAAGTACATGTTTTTATTGTGACTATATCCTTAATATCTATTCCTTAATAATGCTGGAAATGCTGCATTATTTGAGTAGTAGCATCCTTGGAATATGAATATACTTGGCACATTTTGACCCCCACTGATTAATTTCCTGCTGCGTGGTATGTCTCTCTCTCTGTCGCGACCCAGCTATGTATGGTCCCTCATTTCCGTCTCCTCTCAAGATGGCGGGGTCTCTCGCTCTCTTTCTCTCTCTCCTTTATGACCAAATAAATCTGACTGCTGCCAAAGCGCAGAAAAACACAGGATTAAAATTCCCCTTTCGCTGCGTCTTCAGGAGCCCAGCTGCAAGGCGCTGTTTGTCTTTAGAGTGCAGTGCAGCTGCAGAGAGTCCTGTGTTATGGGGAGAAGTGGGCCAGCACTCCACAGAAATAAATTGTTTTCATTGGCAAGCCTGAGTCCTTTCACCAAGTGATAATTGCATAGTGGGAAAAAATGGTTAAGATAATTCTCACCTGAAAGCCCTGTTATGAGTAAATTTGCTTTCTGAAATGAGATCATATATTTTCTGTTGTTGCGAATGTTTTTGGTGAGTTCTGCTGAGTGAGTACTGTACTTTCACAAAATGTAAATACATTTCAGTGCAGTGTCAAGGCTGTCGACAAAGTTACTCACCAGTACTGATTAGGGTACTTATCTTCTACAAGAACACAAGAATAAAGGACAGACAGGACCACATGTCTGAGGAACTAGACATTTGACCTAATAGTCCGTGCATGGAAGGAAGCTTGATCTTGTAGCCATAGAAAGGTACTTAGGCTCTCAATGCTCCATGGACATTTGAAAAGCTGTTGACAATAGCATGTATGTTGGAGGGCTTCTAGGTAAATCAGTGTGTGTTTTCTATAGGTGGCATCTTGCAGTGATGTGTGAGAAGATCTTGTCTCCTCTGGTTTCTATGGGAAAAAAAGTAACACGGGTAATCTAAAGCTAATCAAAGATGATAAATGCAATGATATTGATTAAATCAACAAATATTCAATCTGGCAGAGTGAGAGACTTGAAAGGTTTTCTATCATTTAATAATTCTGTTGTTTAAAAGAGTTAGTGGTCAGTTCTTTCCTTTTTTCTACATGTTATGCCAGCCTTTCCTTTTAAAACCCAGTAGTCAGCAATATTGTGCCAACACATCCCTGCCAAAACAGAAATGCAAACTTCATCATTAATTCATTTAGTGTTTACATCTGGAACATTTAAATAGTCTTTAGTGCAATTCCATGTGCCACAAATTATCCTGCACATACGATTCATACTCATTCTTAAAACAAAGCTTTTATTCTTAAGCTAAAAACACAGGGAATGATACAATCCCAAACTGGCTTGAACAAAATGTTTTTCTTCCTTTTTCCTATAAGAGTGTTTCTACCGATCTTTGAGGGAAAATAAGGAAACACTCCCCGCTTATAATATTCCCAGGTTTTGTGATTCCACGCCCAGGATTAATACACTTTCGTATTTACAATGTGGACTCGAAGGGGCATGAACTGGCTGCCTAAATGAAGCCTTGTAATGTTATGATTCTACAATCCTGCGCATGCACAACTCTAATCTGTAGAGAGGTCCCTGACCTGGCCTCTAAAAGGAACTACTGTAGTATTTTCTACTACAGAGTCATCTTGAGAAAAGAAGTTTGCAGGCAGGCCAGAGACTTGCGGCAAAGTTTCCCAAGGCCGGGGAAAGGAAATAGACTCACTGCATCTCCCTGACCTTTTTACTAGCCCCTGTGACCCCTGAACAAGCCCCGCGAGTCTCATCCCGTCTTTATCTGTAAAACAGACCGTCCATATGTGTCCTGAACACTGAAACAAACACAGCCAGTGGAGCGCAGTGAAATTCAGCCACTTGTGATATAACTTGAACATCTTTGCTTCTGATCTGAATGACAGCTGAGCTTGTGGTTTTTGCTTTGGGAAAATGAGTGTTTAATTCAAGAGCCAAAACTATTATTATTTTTACTATTATTATTAATAATAATACTATTATTATTATTATTGATTGTACCAGCTAAATATGCTTAGTTACATTTGTACCTATTGTACTTACTTATGCCCTATATTTAAGGGACTTCATCCATGTTCTACAAACCACTGTGCTACTGGAGGAATACAAAAACATCCCTACAATGTAAGAATTGCCCCTCCCAACACTCCCCCCCACACACACACACACTTCACTCCCCCCCCTCCAATATCATGATGAGGAGACTCAGCAGTGCCTGCAAGACAGATCCAGCATTTTCTTAATTATCTCAGCAACAATCAGGGATGCTTTTCTGGATTCACACAGGGCCCACAGAGAAACAAACAAAGGGAGAATTCTTCTTGTCAGGCTGCGGCTATGGGAAACGGCTCACTCCCCAGCACTGATAAGTAACTGCAGGGTCAGGTTACAGCCAGCTGTCAGCAGCGGCACACGCTGGTTCCGATCGCGCAGCTGCATTGCACTGCAGTCTCCCGTGCATGTTAGCAGTCATAAATATCTAGCGGACATGCTAAATAAGGCTAACGGGCCATTGCGCTTGCATAGCTCTTACATCACGGCAAAGGACTTTCAAGCACTTCTCAGTCGGGCCTCAGCTGAGTAAACATAAGATTCTTCAGTGAGAGAGATGAGTCTAACCAGATCAGAATGCCGTGGTGACAGAAAGGGCGTGGGCCTGTTTGGGGAGGGCATTAATGCCTTGACAGGGGGGATGCCAAGAGAAAAACAAGGATTGTCAAGTACATTGGAACTCTGGCTATCCTAGAGAATGTCTGCCATTTTGGTTCAGCGCATTCCCTGTCATGTATGTTTACCTAAGTTGGAAGGGCGACTTCTGTTGATTTGTCAATGACTTTGTTTTGATCAAAAACCACTCAGTAAAACACCGCCTTCTCCGTCACTGAAGGTGACGGCAAAGGGCTTTCGTATATTTTTGTAGTGTCTAAAATCTCCGTCCAGAAGGTCAGGTTAGCAACTATAAATTACCGTCCAGGAAATGTTAGGAGCAAGAGTGCAAGCAAAAATGGAATTAAACAGTGGAAGTTATTTTAAAGAAAGTCTTTAAAGGGAGACAACAATGGCAAATCAACCATTAGTTTCACGGGTAGCCACTGACTCTGATTTTAAAGACTGATGTGAATTTAAAAGATCACTACAAGAACACCAATTCCCAGTGTGTGTGAACATACTTGGCTAATAAACCTGATTTGGATTCAATAAACCTGATTCCGATTCTGATCTAGTTGCTGGTCTTGGGTGGTAAAGAGAGACACAGGCCTTAAGGTCAAGTTGAAGAAAGACATTCAAAGCTTAACAGCATCGCACATGCTCTCTGGCATAAAGCAAGCACATATCGTTATGCTTTCAAGTAGATGTTTCAACCGTGACTGTTAGTGTATGCCTGACTCCTGGCGACTTATTCGGTATGTTGTTGGATCTTTAAAAATTAATGAAAACAAGAGTTGAAATGATATTTTTACCTTTTACATATCTCCACCACACCACCTCATAAGACACACACACACACACACACACACGCACACACACACACACACACACACACGCACATACGCACGCACACACACACACACACACACACACACACACACACGCACACACACACACGCTGCTGAGAGTGAATCTTGGGGCCAGAACATTTATTGCACAACCTTGGAGCAGGGTTAAGGGTCTTGCTCAAGGGTCCAGTATTGATATGGATATTCTGCTGACCCTTATAATTGAATCAGTGACCTTTCTGTCATGAGTCCACACTCGCAGAAACACACATTTTCAAGGCTTTTCTGGATGCTTATTTATTTATTTGCCTTTTCATTGCTGTGTTTTGTACTTTGAGGCCACTGTACTACAACAGCCAACTCCCACATATGAAAATGTGATTGACTTACAGTGTAAGCAATGACAGCAATCAAATGCTTCCTGTAATTATCGATCACTCTCCTTCAGTGTTGTGAAAGAATTTTGGCCTCCATTCATAATTTTTCAAAATGTAGTGAGACCTGAAGCGTCTTAAAAAGGTATAGACTTTGGCTCACCCAGCCCAAAACTATTTTTTGGTTCTTCAACCATCAAAATGTGGACTTGTTAGGGCTTAGTATTCTACTATAAAATTTACTGATACATAGCAAGGTTTGTGCTTCCCTCAGTAGTGAAAGTTCATCCAACATTAGTTGGGCTGATAAATCCAGGCGTCCCCAAATCATGGTCCCGTCACTTAAATTCTTCAAATTCACTTCAAATTCTTCAAATATAGATTATTTTCTTGAAAACTTCTCTTTCCAAACAGACATTATCTCAATAATATCACATTTCAATCCATCCCCCAAGAAATCTTCAGGGTTTTCTTTAAGACTGAGGCATGACGCAACCCTAGGATGTGTGACAGTAAAGGCCAATGCAGAGACTTCTATTGGGCAAAATTGGGTAAAACTCTCAGTTTATGGCTGTGCATTTCTGAATAATATACATGCGTTGTTTTGCAAATTACAGCCCAGTTTTTCTCTGTTTCTCATTAATGAACAGCTTCTTTTTTGCATTATGGAACTTCAGTCCTGCTTCTAGGAGCCTGATACAAACTTTCCTAGCCCTGCACTTCACATTTTGAACCTAGAAGCAACCTGCTGCACAGCAAAGCCTTCTGTCAGCAGATCTAGGATTAAACCAGGATTTATAAATGCAGATTTGTTTAAAAATGTGAAGTGTTCTCTTAATATTTCCCCCGACTGAAAGTAAACCTTCACATGCTAATATACTTTAACACCTTTAATACAAATTAATAACAAACATTATTCAATTATACAATTATATGTTAAAGCTGTTAAGATAGGTTAGGATGTTATGGTATACTTACATGCTGCTTATGAATGTTCTATGCATGCGTTGTAAAGGCATTAAGAACGGCAGGTTAATGTAAAGCGTTATTATTTTTTATTCAGTGTACCATGGTACAAGCAACAGCTTATGAACACTATCAACATTATTATTTAGGTATTTCATACTTTCCCGCTTCCTCTGTAAAGTGTGCATTTTAATATCGCCTGATTGCTTGATACCTATTATTGATTAGCTGCTATAACCGCTATTAATTAATCAGCTGGATAGAGATGCCTGGCAGAAACAAAATTCTGTCTGCAGATTGCAGATAGTTTTGACTTTGTGGTGTCCTCACACTCTTAAGCATAAAAATTCTGCATAGTCCCCTTACATCACATTGTTCTGACTTCCTATTCTCTTTTTATACTCTCAGTATGAAAACTGTAAGCAGCGGTCAATGCAATAAGTATACGGAATCAAATTTACTTTAGAAATCTTACAATAAAATGATTCAGATATATTGGGACTAATGGGTACCTTTTACGGACTGCTCCGTTAACCATGAAGCTCCTGGTGTGTGAAGGCTTCTCTGAAACAGAACTGGGTAGCAAATTGCTTGTTAACACAATAAATGAAACCGGTTATTTTTTAAATGTGCATCTCAATGTGCATGGAAATTTGTCTACTGATACAACAAGTGGCAAAACTGCACCTGCCACAACCACTCATGAAAGTACTAAACATTCTGTCATAGACATTACATTCAAGTGGAGCAAGTGGACCCGGTCACGCCATAGTAATGAAAATTCACATTTAATGACACAGATGTTGTGTCGTTCATGTTATAGGGCATTTGTCTATTTTGTACAGTGTAAGAAGTATTAGTTAGGGCAATTACAGAGTGCTATATGCCGTGTAATACTATAAGCTGTATTTTCTACAATACAAATCCCACAATCAAGTGTGTGAATATGTATATGTATATACATGTTTGTTTACACTAAGAAAGTAGCATAATAAGGGATGGCCACAGGTGCATTACAATTAGATTTTTACCCAGAATACAAAGAGTAGGAATTTTAGTCTTACTTATGTTCAATTTAATTGAGGTGTTGAAAGGGTTCTTTTGAGGTGCATGTTAATAAACTTAACAAGGACAAAAACACAACCGACTCACTCAAGCAAGGACAAACAAGTATTGCACAGGGCTAAGGAGGCCTGCATTAACATAACCTAAATATGGACGAGTGCCTTTCTCTGTCCATTTGGAAAATATGAGGATCTTTTCAAGAGGATCCACACTCACAAGGAGAGTGCATCTGCCAGCCTTTGAAGTTCACAAAAATAATGGTTCTTAAAAGCATGTACCGCGTAATGGCGAAGCCAAGACAGGTATTTCAATCAAAACCTATGTGCACTTGAGAGCAAGTGTACAGATCAACAATGGAAGATGCTGAACACAAGCTGGACTTTCAAAATTAAATTTTGCTGTTAGATAGAAACACTGCACACTATCTGACTATATATTATGTCTTCATGACATGGGATTTTTTTTGTTTTCATTTTAGACCTTTGGGGCATAGAACCTGTTTCCATAATTAATAATTCATTAAATATAAATGTTTACCAAAGAATTTGCATAATCATACATATACATATAAAATTTGAAGGTAACACTTTACTTGAGGCAGAAAT
>JABFEA020000043.1:13186546-13202135 GCA_019775915.2 Cyphomyrus plagiostoma
ACCAATGTGAAACTATTGTGTGATTTTAGTAGTGTACCATAATAAACATAATAACATAATAAACATATTATCATTAATGAATCACTATAATGAGCTGACAAAGCCTGTTTCCAGTTCTTTGTGTCCCATAAAATGAAACTTCGCTGATTTCATGACTTTGGCGAACATATACGGACTGACCTTATATCAGGCCAAGGAAGCGGTGTTCAGTGAAAGATTTGTGATCGGTTGACCGTTCTTTCGTGGACTTTGATGTTTTTTAAAAAGTTATACTTTCAGCAGTCTTCTAACAGAAGCAAGGTTTTAGGAAGAAATCCCCTGTTACATGGGTAGATTTAACGGTGGTGTAGACCTTAACAAGGACCCAAAGCCTGCTTGAAAAGAAAAACAGACATGTTATACTGATGATCCACCACAGCATTTTACAGTAGATTCTTTTCTCCATCCGTGTTGCAGAGCCAAACCCATCACTGCACAGACCCAAAGAGCTCTGTTTTCATCCCATTTGACCATAATACCTGGTTTCAGTCCGAGTTCCTGGAGCTTACATTTATTGGGTACTTTCAATAAAGGTGTTCTTCTGGCTTCCCTTCCAAATGGAACTCCAGTATGAAAATAGTGTCTAATTGTACATTTGGAGGCTTGGTGACCCTGTGAATTACCCATTAACTGATTTATTAAAGTTGCCAAATATTTGGACCTTTTATGAGTTCATTACCTTTGCAGATGGTGATAGATGAAAAATGGACATGTGTTTTACTTTATACTTGTATCATATGTTTCCTTACTACTGTAAAATACTAATTCACATTAAATGCAGTTTAAAATTACTTATAAGAAGCTTTATATGTGCCATCAAATCAAAGTCTATGTTATATTTTTAAAGTATTAGTTTTTTGCTCAAAAATTATATTGGAATGTAATATTAGAATAAAATGTTTATGGTGTTAGGTGTGCATGTGTGCGTGACTGGTGTGTGAGTGTGCCCTGCGATGGGCTGGCCCCCCATCCAGGGTTGCTTCTGGGATAGGCTCCGGACCCCCCGCGACCCAGTAGGATAAGCGGTTTGGAAAATGGATGGATGGATGTTTATGGTGTACTAATTTCTCAAGTTGTTTATATGACACAGTATTTCCAGAACATCACCATGGATTATTACAAATGTCATCTGCTTTTCAGCATTTGGTACATCCTTAAAATATATACATACATTACAGCATTACATATAAATCTGAACCCTACCCGCAGATTCATTGATCTAGTCATTTTGGCAAAATACTGAAAGGATTAATTGAAAGAGTGAACACTAATTAAATCATTGATTAAAAGAAAAGAAAAAAAATCTCATGTATACAGTTTCACTTACATGACCAATATGAGTCTTTGCTATGGAGCTAATTCCATTATTCTGCAGCATGATAAATTAAAACAAAAAAATGTGCACGTGTGTAGTAACTCAGAAGCTAGAAACACAGAAGGACGATTTGCAGTCCCGTTAAAACATAGGTATAAGTTTGATTTTGAGGCTTGAAATTGAAAACAAAAGAAAACTCAAATTCCTCCCACTTATGAACAGGGAATGATACGTTGCCCACAGGACTGTACCAGGTAAATGATTCAAAATCCAATTAGAGAAAATCTTTATTCCAGCAGCAAGGATGTGGCAAAATCTTGGAGCAAGCTTTGTTTAATTCTGAATGAATTCAGCACCACTATGCTTGGAAACAAAAATGAAGTGAGGCTTGGCAAAAGATAAAGGAATGACCTTGAATTGCCTAACAGAAGGATATGTAGGCACAGATTCTATGGCACGCGCACTTCCTCGTGCACACACACACATACACACACACACACTCCTCAGTGTAATGAAATAATAGACTGAATGTCATGTATTAGGAGGCTGAGTTGAGAGAAGCAACTTCAAAGCGTTGCCGAAACTGTGATGGCACTCTCTCTGAATAAATTTCTTGGCCACCAGTCGATCTGCCCTCAGGCTAAGATTGTGGCTGTCCGCTTCTCCTGACCCCTCGCGAGCAGCCGGTTAAAGGAAGCGTACACTAACAAGAGCATGACTGGGAAAGACAAACAATGGGGAAAAAAGACAGGAAAAACCAGGGAAAGGAGGAACAGAGAGATTCGGGATAGAGAATTGCGTACACATCAAAATTAACAACAGAAACATGGCAGAGGCATTGGGTAGCAATTCCCCTTCTGATCAGTAAATACCTTTAATGATACTCTGTGATTCAGTTCCCATATAGGTCACAGACTGGCTTTGCTTTGGTTGCCTACGTGGATTGCAGGTAAACAGAAAAGACTGATTATGAAGGTGAACATTTATGTGCATATGAACTCTCAGGAACAGCTCCCCTGGTTGCCACACCGTTAAAAATTAGGTATATATGCAAATAATTAACGCACTATACTGTATTGTATATATCGTATTTATTCAAACACTCCTTGCATTAGCACTCGTGCATTTCTTGAACATTTTGTACAATGGACTTGTGGCCAATATCTTGTCTTAACTCTGTATGTTTCAACTATATGTATGGCACTCATTCTAACCTTGATTCTGATATGAATGGTAAATTGATCTGGTTTTGCGCTAGATATTCCAAGGCCTTGAGACTGTACAATAAGCCTCCACATCGTCTTGTGGGTGCTCCATTGCCCTCCTGCTTTACTCTGGAGTACTGCAGAGTAATGGACCCTGATCAATGGGCAACGGACATTCATAATTACCACCTGGGTTCCTTTGACTCCTGCTCAGGTGAAACAAACATCAATCATTCATGGAGCGCCATGAGTAAGAAGTGCCAGTGCTTGAGTGATTATTGAAGGGTTCACTAAGTAAATTATACATTGAACTGTGATCATCTCCAATGATAAGTGAGGTTAATAATGTCATCTGGGATAGTATGTGTGCCCATACTCAGTGAAATAATGCGATGTTACTTGTTATTTTGTTGATCCTGAGTGCCACTCTTTCAACTGTGCATTTTAGGCAGACCTGCAAACATGAACATTAACTCAATACTAATAACTGGAACACAGGGGGGTTAAACCAGCCAATTCAACCCCCTGGACCCCCCTAAATGGGTGGAGACCTCAACCCCCCAAAATTCTCAACCCAAAGTTATACCTTTGCTCAAAGGTCTCAGTTATCGGAGACCATTTTTGGTAGTAAAATTGCTGTTTTATATGATGGCTCAGTACACCGTAGATACAAATCTGTCTCTGCAATGTGGGAAGTTTGTACGTTTTCCCTGAGTTAAGTGAGTTTCCTCCTGCAATCTAAAGGCATAAAATTCAGCTAACTGGAGTCTCTAAGTTTGTGTTCATGACCCCACAGTCCTGTCCAGGAAAAGCAGTTGAAAGTTGGACTCGCATTAAATGGGTGTAACTTTGTTCCATCACCTGGAAAGTATATGTTTTATGATAAAAGTTCTCACCACATAAATTAACCCTTTCATGTGTGAATTATTTAAAAAAAAAAAAACAGTTCCAGATTTTGAGATGGTTTTCTTACGCCTCCTCATATTATATTCTTCTTTCATTCCTTCTCTTGGGAGCACAGGTGAGACTTGGCTGGCTTATGTTTTAAAACCAATATTAATAATTATTGCACCACCGTACACATACATTTACTGTACTACAAACCTAAATCTTGTTATACCTATTTCAAACTCATCATAGACAATTTTCATTTGGGGATAATGAAGTGTGTAACCCAATCCTACTGTTTACTGCTGTCATTTTCAAATAATAGTATAAGATTCATTATAACATGTATAAGAGTAATATAATTAGAACATATATACTTACAGTTCTGGGTGACTTCCATCCTTATATTTAGACTCACACTGTCATCTGTAATTATTGCAATATTTTAGCACACTCTCTGACGTGTCTTAAGCAGGCATGTACTACAGAGACCCTACATTTTACCAGAATAAGGCCCTAAACAACAATGTGTTGTTTCCTTGCAATAGGACTACACAACGGTAGGATTTGATTTTCAGATTATCCCCTACACGCAGAGTGGCTTACGTAAACAGGACCATTCAGAAGAGCCAGCTTAACCTGGTACATTGTAAATTTACGACTGGGCCATATTGTTTTGTAAATGCATATATATGTGGTTGCAGGGTGGATGTATTTGCATGCTCAAACAAATGCATGGTCACACACACACACATACGAGACGGAAAAGGTCCTAATGAGGCCCGCGGAGACCATGCGAAATTGTCAGTCACGCCGCAGCTTGCTGACACGTGGTCGACAACATCAATAAGAGATTTTTTTTTTCTTAGGGGGGAGCCTGTCAGATTTCATGAGCAGAGAGATAGATCGAGGTGGGTGGGGGATCCAGCGAACCCTGAGTGGGAGAGTTCAAGAGAGAGGCAGTGAGGGAGAGAAAGAGGGAGTGAGAGAGAGAGGGAGAGAGAGAGATCTGGAGAGTGGAAAGAACGGAGTTGAAGAGGGAGGGAAGGAGGGAGGGAGAGCTTGTCTGAAAGAGATTAAAAGAGAGAAGGAGCGCAGAAGCATAGGGGGGGAAAATGAAGTGAGTGAGAGATGGAGAGAGCCAGGCTGTGGGTAAATGGAAAGGGAGGTGGAAGTGTGACCACAAACAGAAATAACATTATCCCCCTGCTCCTAATGCGGCTTCTGTTGCTCTGGCCCTCCATGCTTTGTTGGCAATGAACCCATTTCATTATGAGCATGTTTTTTTGTCACTGGGTCCCTTTCATGAAGTACACCAGAATATTCTTCATTCCAACAGAATGGCTCAACAGATCTTTTTAACAGTGCTTCTCTGTCATGAGAATGCCAGTACGACTATCAATACAAGACCATCTTACTGTAATTAGCATTTGTGACATAATCCAATGGCTACCAAATTTTTGTAAACTGTTTGAAAACTGACCACTGTTAGATCTAAGTCAACGACAGGGGGCATCATCCACACAAAGGAGTGGTCTCAAGCTGTCACAAAGAAGTGATTTCCTGTTGAGTTTGTGCGAAGCAAAAATTTCTCAAAATCATATTTAGCGTAAAAATGAAGAAGCCATAATTCTTTGGTGAGGGACACGAGAACTGAGCAGAATGACATTGACCTAGAAAGATCTAGACAGCCTTGGTGAATGTGAAGCAAGATATCAGGCCGCGAGACACCTTCAAAAATATTCCCGAAAAATCCAGCTGCTTGCCTCTTGGATGGACTCGAGATGATTATTAGCTGATCTGTTTCTGTATTCTTCAGGTACGTCCTGTGCAAAGGCCAGAACATTATCTCCTCCTCCCCACCCCCATACACAACTGCCATTAAAATCAAAACGTGCATACGGACACTTAGGATTACCTTAGATACAATTATAAGAAAAAAAAAAAGAAACACTGCAGAGGAATAAAAATGCCACAGAGATGTCCCTGCAGATTTGCACATTAAATTACTCAAGGAAAGCCATGCTTCACAGTGTGTGGCACCAAGAATCCTGGGTTACGTTTTTCGTTACTGCAAAAGTAGGGTATGGAGAGACTTGGAAGAGGCAGGTGATACAATATTCATGCACTGTGACATATATTCTCCTAATAGTGATGATTAGAGGGATTGCCTGTTCTTTCTGTCTTTACTTCCCTGGATTTAGATTGATGCATCTATGGCAGGTTGTTATGGCAATGCTTCTTGTCTTTTTGCACGCGTGTGCATTCACACGGGGGATGGCTGGAAGACGGAGGTGGCTCAGCCTCACGAAAAAGTACTGCCGCACTTCTCCTCCTGCCTTTGATCACAGAGAAGGGACGCGCCGCTAACCGTGAGCATGCCGGGGCTACGGAGCCTCAGCCGGGGAGCCTGGAGAGAAGAGAAGGGTAGAGGAGGGAGAGCGACTCGTTCAGAGGGCGTCTGTCAGAGTGAAACTTTCAAAGAGAACCCCAGTCTTTCACCTCCAGAGTGTCTCCTGTCTCTGCGGTTGGCAGAGGAGGACACTTAGCATATTGAAATTATCAAAAAAAAAAAAAAGTTACAGTCAACATATATAACTTCGAGGCCTGGATCTATAATGTCACAACTGACAATCCACGTATACATGGCTAAATCTTCAGTTTTTGTATGACTATATGACAGATCTTTTTAGAAAAGTACTGCTATTTAAGTATCAGGGACATCAGTCAGTCATTATTTGGATTGGTTATGGAGAATTCATAAACCTGTGGATAATAGTGTAGTTTTCTCCAGAGTAGTGAACTGGATTCACAGCTAAGCTGTTTCCCAGTGTCTGTGTAAAACACACGTTACAGATAAGATATTCAACGCAAGTATGATTTACTTAAAAAGACACGACCTACATACAAGATATAAATGTTAGTGTAGCAGGTATAAGCAACAATAACTCAGTGCAATAAAACGTGTCATTTTGGTCTTGGGTTATGCATTATCAGCATGCGAGATTCTGTAAGCGAGGCTAAATTGTAAAACTCCAAAAATAGTTTTTGAATAACTTGACAGGCATACCATAAATGCTCAGTTATTATAAATGGTGATGTTCAGTTGAACACTTTCTAAATTTAAGTAAAATAAATGCTGCCTCATGGCTGCAATCAAAAAAAAATCTGTAAAATTGAGTAGAATTTCCCCCCAGAAGTACATACTGTGTTACAGTACATCCCTCAGTTGTTTTCAACAGCAGTACCTACAAAATAAATAATTGTACATAAATGTATGTCGTTAGCTTCACTATACATTGACATATTGTTTTAATAGAAGGATAAGGACAAATAAGCACAATACACGTCAGATTCAGACATCACCTGATTATACCCTGGTCTCCATTTATTTTCAGTACTTTTATTTAGCAGGACATGAGGAGGAGGATGAGGAGGAAGGGCCCGGAGGGCATGTGGTCGTCCTGATCAGTGTCAGTCATGATGTTTGTCCACCGTTGACAGGGGAGGAAATTTGGAGTGAAATTTCCCCTTTATGGATAACCAAAGTCAACATGTCAATAATTTATCATTTATACGATTTAATATATCAGCCCTTGAATAATTCATCCCCCAGTGTGCAGTAGTGTAACTCCAGCCCCCAAAATGCACACATGTCTCTTTCAACTAATTCTTAACTGGGTGTCAAAGAAGCATGAAAAGATTCTATTTTTAAATATTATGCTGAAATTACTTTGATACCTGCTCCTAATAAAATTACTTTTGTATTGGCTAAGGTGTGAATGTCATGGAGTATTTTGTTTGTGATATTCTTGGTTACCAGATGCCCACACACACACACACACACACACACACACACACACACACACACACACACACACACACACACACACACACACACACCTTTTCTTTTCCTTTGCAAGGATAAAAACCACGGTACAGGCACATACTCAAAACAACTGTACCTGTTTATGTATACTGTATACCCTGGTATTTTCTTAACCTTGCCACTCCAAAAGTATAGTAGATGATAGATGCTTATAAATAGATAATTATACATTAGATGTTGGCTTTTTTAATTATACAGTTAGCTAACTACAGAGGTGAGACTTAAAGAAGTAGACAAAAGATGACATAACCAGGATTCCATTAATGCTGCCTCAGTGTTCATGATAACCTTGCGATTTGTTTTAAATTGTAAACTTGTTGACAGTACAATTACTTTATTGCACACCAGAAAAATCATGTGGCACCAACACCAACACACTAACAAAATATTTGCTACAGCAGGAATATGGGATCTAGAACCTGGAAATTGCACAATGTAAACAAAAATAACACTTTTAAAAAAAAAAAAATTTGATAATACATCTTTATTTCAATGCAATAACACCCACAACATCACAGAAGCGGTTTAGAAATTCCATGAACTTTTTTTTCAGCATTTAACAAAAGTTTGTGTATTTGTAGAAAGTTACCATTTTACTCTTTTTGTCATTCCATGTCAGGTGTTATGAACTATAGTCACCTTGTTTCAGACACTGCTAGGTCAGCTGTAAAGTCTAGCTTAATTACAGTTGCACATAGAGATATGTATTTCAGTGATGATTTGTGATCATTTTCCTTGGGCATACTAACCCTGAAAATCAGTTGTTTGCCAAAACCATCGACCAAAACATGTCTAGTTTAAAATGGTCAAGATCATTCAATTGATTTTACAGATAATACAAAGAATGCTGAGTCTTTCTTGATGTTTTGCATGACCTATGCAGAGACGAGAAACGCTTTCAACTTTACCGAGACTCATCACTATAACAAAGTGAATTTGAACTTAAAGATAAATGAAACCATTCAACTAAAAATGACCAAAACTACCAAAAAGAAAGGAGATTTGAGTACTGGGGAGAGTCTTCACAAAGCTAGGCACCTACAGCGATTCTTCACGGATCAGGAGAGCCGATTCATCTCTTTCTCTCACATTGGTTCCCAGATCCCACCCTCTGTACATATTTTCTGACAGTGCTGTGGGATGGACCCCCGGGTGCTGGCTTGGTGGGGGGTCCTGGGATCCCCTCTCAGTGGGAGAGGGATTTGGTGACCCAGCCGGACTAAAGCCCACAAACAGACCTGCTTATCCCACACCGTTGCTCGGCCCGACCGTCTCTCTCTGCTCGCCCATTGTCCTCGGAGGCACTAACATGCAATTAACGTGGCAGCGTGTAATTAAGACTCGACTCAAAGCCTGTCATTATCACACAACTGCTGGCAGCCCTGGGGGGGATTGGTAGTGAGGGGAGGGGGCTCGAAGCGGTGCGTCTTGGAAGTGCCAGGGGTGCTTGGCACAACTCAAATAAAAGTGAAAGGGGATCTGTACACCCAGCCCCTCCTTATCTCCAGCAACAAAGGAGCCTGTAAAATGCTAAGTTGGTCTTTCTCTGCCCCAACCCTGCATTGCTGCACAACCAAGGGTTAATCACCACTAAAACTGCGTAAATCTTAATTCTGAGCTCTTCTACTTGTAACACAACAACATACCAGCAGATGGGGACTCATCAAAGTCTTACTGATAGCAAAGCACCAGGCAGGTGGGTGCGAAATCCCCCATACCTGACTGAAAAAGCCCTAAGAGGGTCCATCAGAAGGTGGCTCTCATTCTGAAAGGCACATATGAGGAGCTCTCCAGTTGGTGTAAGGCTTGAATGGTAGGCCGGCTACACGGGCCTTGACGGAAGGCACAGCTTAAGTTACTAACACTGCTTCATTGGATGACGCCATTTTAACTTCAACTGCTGGCCTGCTTCCAAATACGATACTTCTTACATGGACAAGGATTTAAAACAAGATCCTTTGGCAGAGGGGGTTCCGTCTCGTTCTGAAGCCGTCTTGAGATGAATTTTATGTAATACATTTATGAAAGCTTTATGAAGATTTGTTTTTAAATGTTTTTTTTTTAATGAGAGTCTCTAAAATGTCATTACATTTTTCAGTGCTTACAAAATTTAAACACGACACCCAAAAAGGCATACAGCCCAATAAATAGCTCACGCATCATCTAAAACATACTACTACTACTACTAATATTATTATTATTATTATTAAGTATAGTAGGAAACTAAGTAAGGCAAAAATATCCATTATAAACAGAAACAGTAAAATATATATGTGGACTCATTAGGACTCCACAAGAACAGACAAGAAAAAGTTAATTGGTACACTAAACTACAGCACATCGGTCCAAGTTACTTCGTGATATCTAATGTTCAGTATCCCCAGTAATGTGAATTTAAAAATCCATGTAGATTTCAAGTCAATGACTTCAAAATGCCTACTGACTTTTATGGGAATTGTTTTAAATAAATAAATGAATAATGCCAGTGGCGGTAATATATTTTAATAAAAACTAAACACTAAGCTTAATGAGTGATTTATTATTTAGAATAATTCTACAAATTGTAAATGCAAGACTACGTGGCATGGTAAAAGTAACAGGCAGTAAATTGACTAAAATATAAGTCGTAATACTTACCTAGGAAGGAAAAGCACGTTATGAGTTTCTTTGTCAATGTCAGTCCTAGGAATAGTGTTGCTCTAACTGTTCCTTTAAGCAAACCATCGGCTGCCAGTCCTGAATGAAGTGTCGGTTTTCAGCGCAAACTCCTCCTCTGCATTTTAATCAACCCTTCTCCTTTCTTCCTTCCACTTCAGCAACCAAACTAAACATCTCTGCGCATTTCTTCGTTGATCGAAACAGAAAAGGGGGCAGTCTGCTTTTTTCCGTCTCGAAACATGCAGTGTGTTTAAACTGCAAAACAAGATCGGTCCTGCTTTTATTGTTAAACGTTAGAATACTTTGGAAAGTAGGATACGGTGAGCTGCGAGTTATAAGTAAAGGATCCGGAGGAAACTTGATCGCAGAAACTTTGTAATCTTTTTAGTGCGCCCTTCTTCATGCGTTTGCAGCCTCGGCGCTGAACTTTTTCAGTCCATCTTTCTTTCCCCCCCAAACTATATGTTTTGCGAAGTCTAGCAGAAAACGCACGGATGGATCTTAATGGATGAACTCGGATTAGTCGGAGAGTTTTGCACCATTTCTTGCTTCTTGCTACCTCTGCGACTCACAGGGAAGAGCCGAGCTGCACCGTTTCAACACCCAGACGGAGCGTAAAAACGGCCGAGCGGCGCCGCGCAGACTCGCGTCTTTCTCCCTTCACTTATTTGCTTACATTGCATTTAAATTTTGCATTTTTCGGGTGGATTATTGGAATGTGTAGCGTGTTTTAGCCATGGAAAACTGTAGGTTTTTATTATGCATTTAAAATTGAGTTTGGAAGCTTTGGAAGTTTGGCAAGAGTAAGACGAATAGTTTTTTTGGCTTTTAACGAGTGATCGCAGAAGTTTAATCAAGGACCACAATATTGTCGTATAGCGGCGAACGCCGTGGATCGTACAAACAGCCGTATCTTTGTCGTATTATTTAAAAAGGGGGAGATAACGTTGCTCGTTTACTTGCAAAAATGCCACAACTTAACGGAGGCGGTGGGGATGACCTGGGAGCGAACGATGAAATGATCTCCTTCAAAGACGAAGGGGAACAGGAGGAGAAAATATCCGAGAACGTCTCGGCCGAGAGGGACCTGGACGACGTGAAGTCGTCCTTAGTGAACGAGTCGGAAAATAACAGCAGCTCCTCGGACTCGGAGGTAAGGATAACATCCTCAAACGACATTTGGAATCCCCAAATGCCAATTTTGATATTGACAAATTCATTCCGTTCTTATGTCCCCGTCCTTTGTGTTTGTGCATGTCAGCAAGCAGAGCGACGTCCCCAGCCGAGACCGGATTCAGAAAGTTACGAGAAAGCCAGAGATGACTTTAGCGAAGGTAACCATACATCTGTCCCTTTGAGTTGAAGTTTTCCCGATCATTGTTTTATCAGCACTTCCTAACCTTTTCCCCTCATGTTCCCCCCTAAAGCACTGAGAAGACAGCAAGATGGGGGCTTTTTTAAGAGTCCCCACTATCCCGGCTACCCCTTCCTGATGATCCCGGACCTCACCAACCCCTACCTCTCCAACGGCTCCCTGTCCCCCAGTGCCCGGACGGTAAGTGACATTTAACCCGTTACATCCACCTGTTTTCCTCGTGTTAGTCGCTTTGTGATTATTATTATTATTAGTAGTATTGTTTATTATTTCTTGTTATTTAACTGCGCGGTCCGGGCTCTCTGGGTAAAAAGTTGCCAGCGGAGCCAGTGACCCCTTAAGTTGGACCCCCCCTTTTGTTCAGTTCGGATGACCCCTCATTCCCCACTAAGCCGACTCTTTCCACACAATGTAATTATCATTCAGTGCTTTCCTATAAGTTAAAAACTTTTTAACCTAGTCATCTAGTGTACTTGTTCGGACGTGTTTTCATGTTGGGGAAAAGTTTTTATATACAGATAAATGTCACTCGTGTATTGAAAACTGGCCTGTTTTCTCTGTGTACCCATATTTATTGTTTACTGGTAATTATTACTGGGACCGTGTTACTTAATAATCAGTATCGCATTATTATTGCTGGAGATACACCTGGATAAGACTGGCATTGATTGAGAACGTAGGCGTACTGTATTTCCTTGTAATTACATGCTACTATAGCTTTAAACATAGAGAAACGCAGCTGCTTTGACATTCACTGGGGTGTTGGTTGGGAACTTTATCATAGCACTTTAAATTTGTCACCACTCACCAGTAAACCCCAGTAATTTTTTCTGTTATATTTTTCTAAGAGGAGGATAAATATGGTTGGGAACAACACTGCACAATCACCCCTGCCGGTTTCCCCAGTTGAAAGTGTTTAATCTGTCGATGGCAGTTGATTCTCTCATATTCAATTAGCTTTGCTCACCCTGACAGACTGGCTCTGTAGATATATAGTGCCAAAGGCCTGTTACCCTACTTGAATCAATAAACCTAATGGGAGCCCACAGACACAAGGGGGGTTGTACTGCAAATAAAGTTGTGAACTAAAACGATGAGTCTTGTCAGTTACAATTGTAAAATGTAAACAGCTGCCTGTTATGGCTTTTAAGGGGCTAGCATAATAATCCCACTGTTCTCTGTGACTGTGCTTGCCACAGATGTGCACAGTTTTTATGTAGTTGTGCAAATCTCTGTCTGCTGTACTCAAGTGTAAATTCCAGTAGGATTTTATATTGGGTTTTGGGTCTTAAAAACTGGCCAGTTCAGCTGTCAGACACACTTGTAAGAAAGCTGATGTGGTCGACTTGTTTGCCTGGAATTCCAGATAAAGTGATGTGTGCTGCTTTAAATAGTTTGTAATGATCAAGTTTATTGTGTTGATTAGCTGGAAGTGTGTCTTTTTGTTTGATTATGTTTATAAAAAACTACAACTGAAAATTGTAGCACATTAACGTAACTATGGAAAATTCAATATTCCTTTATATTTATTGGTAGTTTTCTGCTATTTGTTTCCTGAAGTGTTCCTACTAATGTGTGAAACGTTACTTTATAAGAAGACAGCCTGAGCACTGTGGTAAATAAAAGCTTTACTTCATGTCAACAGTCCACAGTAAATCTCTAGTGTACATTTTAGTTGTTTAAATCAAATTAAACAAATGTCAGAAGTTGGTGCTGGAAGCGTGACAGTCATGTGTGGTTTTCTGAAAACAGCCTTGTGATTCGTCCACCTGCAGCCAGCTTTATCCTGATAGGTTCTCGTCTTGGTGTCCTCTGAGTTTCCAGTTTGTGTAAACAATCTGTTCGGGCTGCCCCAGACTTCTTTCTAAGAAGGATTTGGGGAAATGGCTGAATATGAAATTGTCAGTGTGAAGAAATGTCTCATTGAAGAAAAGCAAATGTGTGTGGTACTTTGTGTTTGCATGGGGAGTGTAAATTCCAAACGTCCCACTATTTTTTTTTTTTTTTTTAACCTTGCATTGAAAATTTGATTTTCATTAAACACCAGGACTTCTTTGTAAAACTAGCTAATAGAATATTGTTAAGAGTCCATTTCCATCCCTGCAATCCCCCTTTCACCTCAAAAAGCAAGTTATTTGATTGGACCCAGCCAAGCGTTAGACTGAAAGGCAAATGAGACAAGAATTGACCCCTCCCCCCACACCCCCATATTTTTTTTTTATCTCTTTCCACTGTCCCAAAACAACTCTTCCTCCCTTGCACTGCGCTCCATTCAATTAAAGAGGTGTTAGTCGGCCATTGTTATTCTAAGCAGGCGCATGATGGCTTCATTGGAGGTCCCCTCTGGGGCTCATTAACTTAATGGCTACCCTCTACGCGCAAGGTGTGTACCAGGGAGGGGGAATCCTCTTTTGTTCTTTCAGGGTATAGGAGTTTTGTCATGGTGGCTGAGAGGTGCACGGGAATTCCACAAAATGATCTGGGTTTCCAGGTCTGTTTGCATTTCCCTTAGCACATTGGCTAGCTAGAGGCATCTCATTCTCGTAGGTGTTCCTAGAAATCCAAGACTCCTTTATTAGTGCATTATATATTTTGACAATAATGTCTGAAAGCCTTCTCAGTACTTTTAGACGTTTGCATTACTTTGTGAAAGCCAACCTGTATACTATCGCTGATCTTAAGTGTGTGTGACGTGTGAATCTAAATTGATATAGTGTCTGCATATTGTGAAGTGTTTCAGGTCAAATAAACATTTGAATACATACTTTTTATTTGAAGTTGGTATAATTTGAACAATAATACTTTATGTTCAAGTACGGTAACTTTATTATATAATGTAAAACATTATGAATTTTGTTTACAGCCAAGGATGTGAAACGTTTCAAGTTTTTTATAGTTAAACAGAAATTAAGAGCAGGGATTATCTCCTTGTTTTTTATTATCTTCGCTTCAAATAAATGTGAATGAAGTCTCTCTTCTGTTGCTGTCTGCAGATGTAAATGTCAAACGGTGTTTGATTGCAGGACCTGGAATATTTTTTTTCCCTTTGTGAAAGGGAAAAACATTTTGAGTGAATTCTTTTGTGATCCCACTGTGTTCCTCTGTGACCCTTCTACATAGCGGGGCAGAACGAGGAACTGCAGAAGCATTGTTTGTACTCTGCTATGATGGAAAAAGGGAGCCAAAGAGTGCAGAAAGGGAAGTTGGACTCTGTCAAAAATTTATGGAGAATGAAAAGGCTTAATGTTACCACTTAGCAGTGGGAGAAGGTCCTTAAAGGAGAATGAAGTTATGGTCACTTTGACGGGGGATTGTCCATTACAGAGCCATTCTCAGTTTGTCTTTTAATTAGGGTCTCCTGGTACCCTAAAACACATAACGGGGCAATGACATCCTGGTATAATTTTGTTATTTACCAAGTAAGTAGACCCGGCAGGCTGGGTAGGAAACGTGCGCAATTTGTTTTCCCCTTGGAATACGAATTGGAAGGCAGAAACTTGTTAAAATATTTGTTCTGCCAAACTGATCAGAAGCTGCACACGTAGTTTGTTTATGGGTTTGTTTTTGCCTCTAAGATTTTTTTGTTAGGTCGATCGTTCACTCGCTGCTGTTTCCAGTGCTGGTGTGTTTCGTTCACGTGCCAAAAGTGGTGTTTCTTTTAACATGGCACAGCACGGCTAATCACCCTCTGCTCCTGCGCTCTGACCTGGACCCCGGAGAGTTTTAATGATTTCCAGCTCTGTGTCTCGCGCTGTGCAAGCTGCACCGGGAACAACTTTGCAGGTCTTTGTTGCTTTCCGCATATTAATCACTGAAATGCGGTGAGTGAATGAGGTTTTTGCTGCCAGGGAAATCTTGAGGCATTTAAATTGAGGCCTTTTGGTAAAATTACTATAAAATAAGTAATAGGGTTTGGGTAAGAGTCACATGATTTAACACAATAAATATTATGTTTGGGGATGGGTAAATGGCTCCCATAAAGACCAGTGTCTAATCTGACGAAAGAAAGTAAGATATAATAGTTCCTTTTCTGATGTACAATGGCCCATGTGCAGTTTAAAAGAATCACTCAAACAGAAGGAAAACAAACATTCAGAACTAAAACAGAAAAAAATTGGAGAAATAGTGAACGAATCACAGTCTTACTGGTGGATGTACTGGGGGGGGGGGGGGGGGGGGGGGGGGGGGGGGGGGGGGGGGGGGGGGGGGGGGGGGGGGGG
>JABFEA020000043.1:13227274-13254235 GCA_019775915.2 Cyphomyrus plagiostoma
CCCCCCCCAGAATAAAATGGATGGCAGTTTTGTCTGACTCAGGACATTGTTATTCCTACTGGCACCCTATACCCTGCCTTTGAGCGATGTCCTGTGCTAAGTGGAGGAAGGTCTGCTTTGGGTGTCTTCAGATCTGCACGACAGACAGGCTATAGCAGTGTTTACCAACCCAGTCCTTGGGGAACCTCAGACAGTCCACGTTTTTGCTCCCTCCCAGCTCCCAGCCAATCAGGAACACCAAATACCTGGTACAGGTGCGCTGCGAGCTGAGAGGAAGCAAAAACGTGGACTGTCCAGGGTTCCTCGAAAACTGGGTTGAGAAACACTGGGCTATAGAATAACATGGCGGCGGGCGTGTGCAATAGCATTTCGCAACAGAAAGTGCTGCAAGGAGAGACACCTCTGTGTGTAGTTAATGCTGTAACTATGGAAGGTGCTGCCATAAATTGACACCCTGACAGTGGGGGTCTGCCTGAGGAGGCACGTTGAGACTTTTTTTTTTTGCTGGAATTTTTTTATTATGATTTCAGACGTTCTCCAACCCCCCCCCCCCCCAGCTCATTTAATCACCTCACTGAGTGTTCGTTTCATTCCTCCTTGTTCCACAGTACTTGCAGATGAAATGGCCATTGATCGATGTCCCCGGGACTGCAGCTCTCAAAGACTCCAGGTCACCCACCCCCGGACACCTAGTGAGTATAACCCACACACGTGTCCCACACCCCTGTCCCACCCTGCTCGGGCAGACACCCCGTCTGCTTGATCGTCACGTGAGACAAAGCACAGTTTGGGTCTCCACAATGCCATAATGTGCCATAATGTGAGTCATGACGTCTTTCCGGCTCTTAAGCCATTTCATGTTTTGGTTTTTGTTCTGTATTTCTGTCACGAATAAAGTGAACCAGCTTAATCCCCTGGGGAGAAAAGGCCGTCCTTGCCAAAGATGTTTGCCATGTTTCCTTTGTCTTGTTTATGTGTTATCTGTCTCACCCAAGCTTAGAATGTTATCAACCTTGACCCAGTATCTGTAGAAGTTGTTAAACCTGTTATGAAGGTGTGCCTTGGGGGAAAGAAGGGCAGATAAAAACACCATTAAGGGTTTGCATTTCAGTGATGGTGGAGGAACAAGTGAAGCAGTGGGATTATATGATGATCATATTTACATTACCTACGCACACAGCGGGTGTGTTAAGCAATGTTCAGTCCTGCCCGCCGGTGTTGAGAACCCAGTCCTGCCACCCAGCATGTCCTGAGCTGCTTGTATCATTTTCCAGGTAGCTATTAGTCAGCCTGGTGGAGATACTTGGGGAAACTGTCCCAGTCATTAACTTTACGAGGATACGCTCGCTCTCCTCTCTGAATGGAGCGTTTGTTTGGGTGTTGCAGGAATAAAGATCCATCTGACACTGGTGGCGAGCAAGGGAGTCTGCTTTTGCTTATGGGTTATTTATGTTTTGTTTGTTTGTTTGTTTTTAAATTCTCTACGGGACTTCAGAGCCGTTCACTGGGTCACCTTAGTCTCAGCTGGAATCTAATTAGACCCATTTTAGCAGCCTAAGTGCCGACCGCCTGCTGACCCTGCTTCCACACCAGCCGCATTTCTCTTTGCTGCACAGGGTCTGCAGTGGCGCTGCCAGTATTTTATTTGATTTTATTTGTGTAATGTTGGATGTGGAGGAAGATGGAGTGCGGCTGTGGTGGTTTCAATCACCGGCAACTGAAGGGAATGCCGAGGGCCAGCCCGGAGTGAGCCGTATCTCCGCTGTGCCGCCTGGCCGTCAGCGGCATGTGCTGCGTTCATGCGGTACTGAAACCCGCTGCCCCGTCAGTGCGGGGCTCCGCCTCTTCCTCTTTCCTGAGGGGGTGTAGGTGGACATCCGGATGCAAGGGGAAAAATAATAATAACACTGACAATAATAATAAATGAATGCTTTGGGCCAAACGAAGAGCAGATGCCTCCTGATGGGGAACCTCTGTAGTGTATGTTTGCATCTACATGTCATTTGAATTTTGATTCTTGCCTCGCATTTGCACTGTCGCATGTACAGCAGATCTCAAGGTTTTTTAAACATCCCTATAAATTTGAGCATTTAATGTTTTTTCACCTCACCTTCTCATAGATCTGTGTCCTGGGCTCTTGGCAGCAAAGATGGTGGTAACTAGTCTATCAGACCGTATACTTCTGTGCTATTCTCCTCTACCTGCAATCACTCAGTGGTTTTTCCAGATTGATTTTTTTTTTTTGGTGCATTTGAAATTCAGGATTCATAGTCATAAACAATTATGAAAGGATCATGAGAAATTGCATCTGTGCTGTACCTAAGAGCTCTGGGAGTATCTGTTCCCAGTTCACGCTGAAACGGGAAGATGGCTCCAGAAGACGGGGCAGGCTGAGGCAGTGGATATGAAAGGCTCGTGGAAGTCTGGCCCTTCGCTCTGCAGATTGGGTCCGTAAGGCCTGTATGCTAATTGGGGGAGCTAGCTCAGACGGAGACACTCAATTATTCAGGAGACAGGTTTGTTTAGCATTCTGCTGGCATTGCAGCAGTTGATACGAAGGGGGGGGGCATTGCAAGGGAATTGGGTAGAAGTAAAGGAGCATAGGGCTGTCAGAGACCCACCCCCTTATTTAAGCCTACTGTTCTGAGCAGCCTCCACATGAATAAAACATCAAAGGCAGCACTGGGGCAGGTGATGCATTGTGGGAGAGTCGGCTTTGTCAGTCCGTCAACTGGGCCTGGGTTGGACTCGCTGAGCTTCTGGGGTCTGGATCTTCAGGGAACAACTGCTCCCTGCTCATAAGTTCAGACAGGACTAACCGATCCTGAACACCAGATAGACCCAGATGGGGCTGTACAATTCTGCTCTGTTTGCAGAATCCCTTTATGACATTGCACAAAGTGAATGAATCACAATTGTAGCTCACTGCAAATTTGTCACCTACAATGGAACTGTAGATGGGAATGAAAATGAACTTGTTACTTGCACGTGATGCACGCTTCATGTCATTAACATGCATGTTCATTGTTCAAGTTCAGTAAGGACAAGTTTGTCTTTAATGTACTGGAGTCGTTCGGTGGAGAAACATTTTTTAGCTCTGCTGAGGTGTCCTTGCTTGCCAGAAACCCGCATGTCACCATAGTTTGGGGACGGTACAAACCGTTTCTTTCTGTGTTGGAGCACTAGTTGCTCATTGCTCTGTTTCACCGAAGCATGGAGTCCGACAGACAGATACGGGACACCCTCCACCCTTCCTGGCTGCTTCCTCGCTCTTGAGAGACAACCGCGTTGCATCTGACTGACACAGCCCAGCGGCTCTCTTCTGGGCGTGGCACTCTTTGGCTGCTCGCAGGTTGTTTAAGACTCCACTGACGCAGATGAATCAGTTGACAGCGGGCAGCACCCTCGTGGAGCATGGCGTGCTCGAGGTGGAGCTGGTGAGCTGTTAGGCGAGACGTAACACCTAAACATCAGACTGATGAGAAGTAATCTCCCAGGCCCAAATCACATTATTGCTGGACATTGGTCACCTTAACCACCATAACAACTTGTTTTTAAGACCTGGATGCACATGTGACACTTTTTCTATATGTCTCTCTCTTCCATAAGAATACAATGCAGTGATATTAGGGCAATACCATGTTTTTGAGATTAAATATAAGCTGCTTTCGGAACCAGTGGGGTTAAATGCATGAAAATTTCAGTAGATACTATACATCTTACTGAACTACAGAACCACGCAATGTTCAAGAAGTCTATCACGCTAGTAATATAATTTTGACCAGATAAGGCCCTTGTTTTGGGCTAGCTGGCCTCACGGTTTATGTGAGGTGGACTATAAGCCTGCGAAGAAACAAAAATAGCAATAGCAAAGCAAATAATTTTTTGGTTTGAGGGGATCATGGAGAATGAAAAGAAGACCAAGGTGTTTTGTGGGGAGAAAAAATAATTTCGTCGAGTTTTACTGAGGAATGGAGGTCCTTGGATCTGCAAGTATTTTTAGGGATTTCTAATGTGTGTACATAGGTGACACTTTGATATTGGGGAGCGGAGACATAATTCAGTAATTTGAATGCAAAAGTCTGTTTTTTGCGGTTGGACGAATGAAGCCATGTTAAATATTGTGGGGAACACATCCCCTATGTAGTATCTATCAGCTTGTGCATAGGTGAGATTTTTACTAGGAAGGGAACTTTCTGCTTGGAAGTACTCAAGTTTTAATTTGAAGTTTCTAAAAATGAATCTCTTGAGCAGTTCACAAATACATAATTTTTTTTGGCAATACTCCAGTGATTGAAATATATGTAGTGTTTTTGTGGATTTCTGGGGTTAGGCTTCACCAGCTGTTGGAGGCCTGGTATTATTTTACCATCTCGTTGAGTGGCAGTGAGCTCTAGAGTCTTGATGAGGCGTTTTGGTGGAATGTGCAGACTGATAAATTTGTAAGACCTGATTGTAAATGCTAGCGATATGGATGGCTCACTTTTTACATCCGCTTCCTGTTGAGGTTGACAAATACAGCTCAAGTTTCTGCGGCATGCCGTGAATTCTTTACCCCCCCCCCCCAAAGGATCATGAGGCCGATAGGCACATGCAAAGCTCTTAGGGTTCTTCAGTTTCTCAGCTCCCATACCCACAGGCTGTTTGCCTAGTAATTCAATTCAGATGTGAAGAATCCAAAAACATGTTTGCTTGAATGAAATCCACCCTCCACCCACATTTGCCAAGGACCCTGCTTTTATTAGCTGCACTCCAAGTTTGACGGCCCAGTGTGGTGCTGGCATCCTGGCCGACGTCGGGCTAGAGCGGCCGGACAGATACGCCCTTCGTCCACCTACTGGGTTTGCAGCTTTCTGTTATTTTCGTTGTCTTCCTGCAACTCTGTCTAGTTTTACATGAAACCATCCAGGACTAATATAGCTTGTAATTCAGATCCCCTTGCTAAGATATTTCTATCAGACATTTAACCCCCAGTTATCCACGAGTATAACACATTGTCCCTTTATACCTTTTCCACCTTGAAATGCCACCTTGCTTAAATGAAGCCTGCCAGTGCATTTTGCTGTCAGATGTTTGATATGAATCTTAATTTGCTAGAAAGAAAGAAAGACGTGCTGCAAGTTCTTTAAGAGGTGTGCGTTTTCTTTGGCCCGTATCTTGACGTAAAACAAGCCCGTGCCTATTTTAAGGGAACTTGTACTACATTTCCTAAGGATTCCTAGAGATCCCTCTCCCCGCTACATGAGAAACACCCCCTCTGTGGGCCAGACGGGGCCAAACCCGGCAAGCAGAACGTGAGTCAGGCTGTATTTGGTGACCTGCTAGCCATTTTGCCTTAGCTTGCGAGAGACAAACACAAACATCCATTCTCATTACTCGCCGCATTTCCAAAATCAAGGGCCAGCCAGATGATGGCTGGGCCTGAATAGCCGTCATTCATTCCTTTTCTCCCCCCTTTCCAGATTGACTTTTTGTGTAGGGGCTGCTTTTTACATAATGTCTTATGGCTAATTAATGGCTGTCGATGTTAAACAGCTACGTTATTGGCTGATTAGTGCCTCCACTTAATATTTTGGTGCAACAGTATCTTGTAACTTGTCGCTTACTGCATGTTTCTTTGTTGTATATTGGACCTTTTTTTGTAATCCGTTGGAAAGTGTAGAGCAGACGATCACATAGCATGCCTCCTTTTCGTGAGCTAATTTGGTTTGACCCCATCATTACCGTCCATTATGTGTGCTGTTATTTTTGGGTGGGGGGATCGGGGTGGAGGGGTGGTGCAGGATTGTGACTGACTATATGCTGCCGTACCGCCACAGACCCGACGCCCAGCTCACCCTCTCCGTCTGTCCTGGCAGCTGACTCGTACTGGCAGGCTTCACCATGGACAGGCTGTATGTGTCGGAGTACCAAGCTTACAAAACGAGCGTAGTCCCTGGCAGTCACACTTCTGGCCCCGGGATCGAGCGCTGCAGGCGGCTGCTCGCACTGGCGCCCCCTGCAGTACATTTGCACTCTCATGCGACTCATCTTTTTGTTTCTAGCCCCCCCCCCCCCTCCTCTCACTGCATGCTGATGGTCTCTAAGAAATCACATTTTTTATTTAGCAAACGCTTTCATAAATAGCGATATCAGATCATTGAGATGACAGGGTCAGGCTGTCGCTGGAGCAATAGGAGATTATGGGCCTTGCTTAAGGGCTGACTGAAGTCACCCTGCCGACCCTGAGATTTGATCTGCCGACCTTCTGATCACCAGGACATCCTCTTAACCGGGCAAGCCACGCTCCACCTTGTCCATCTTCATTTGTAGATGATTCTTTCAGCACGTGTTTGCGGGAAAGTTCCACAGAAGCTGGTTAGAATGGGCAAACACGGGCATTTTGCGTTACCACCCTGCTAAATCACACCGGTGTCACCGTGCCAGTAGTGTGTTAATTATTAAAGGGCGTTCTGTGATTCTTACTGATCTGCTGCCCACAGCTGTGCCAGAGCACAGGTCCGGGGCATCCATAATGCAGGGAGCGGCGCAAGCTCCAGGGGGCGTAAGTCTGCTACATGAGGCCCACAGGCCCGCCGTTAACCCCTGCCGGAGGCCAGCGGGTGCTGGCGCCAGGCGCGGACTCTGCAAAGACCCCTCCCCATTTCCCGTGTCTCGCGGTGAATGTTTCCCCCGTTCGACTGTCACACTCGGCGGCGAAAGGCAAGCGAGTGGGAGGGAGAGGGGTAGCTGGGAAGGTCTGTCAGGGGCCTGGAGGCATTTGCAGGGCGTGAGGCGGGTGCTCGGGGGACACTCAATGCAGAGCTTGTTCCCTTGCAGGGTGTGGCGGTTACAGGACAGGTTTGGGGGGGGCGGTTGCAGGGGGAACAAGCCTCCCTTCTCCAGCATGAGGGCTGGGGCTAACAAGCAGCGCATTGACTGGCACAGTTCAGGAGAAGAAGCTGTGGTACCTTAAGAAAAGAGCTGCTTTTAAAATGTTGTATTATGGCATATGGTGACTCAGTGGGGGGGGGGGGGAATCAGGGTTTGAATCCCCTCATGTGTGGAGTAGCTTTCCTCCAGCAGTCTAACAACATAGTTAGTTAGGCTACAACTCTGGCATTGCTAATTTGCCCAGTGTGATTGTGTGTATGTACCCTCTGATGGCATCTCGACCAGGATATAGCCCAGGCTTGTGTGGTGTGCTGCCTGGAATAGGGAAACAGGGGCATGGAGCCTAACATGGATAAACAGCCCAGTCTACCAGTCTATGGGTCCCACTTTTGCACTTCTTCTGTCCTGACCTGCCCACCAGAGCAGTAGGGCTGGTCTTTAGGTTTCCCGTCACCCTCCTTATCGGCCTTGGCTGCCTTGTCCACTGGAGTGCATAGCTGCTCCTGGCAGACAGGCGCACTCCCCACATGGTCTCTGGTATGTGTCCAGCCATCATGAGGCTCTGCCACACACACCACCCCTGTTGTTTAACCAGGCACTGCCACTGTCTGCCCCGGCGGGCAGGTGGAGACAAGCAGCTGGGGGCGACGGGCGTGATCCCCCACGCGGCAGCACGAGACGGGCCAGGGTGTGTCTGTGGCCCTCTGTGTTCTCCACCCCTGCCAGCTCAGTGACTGGCTTTTGTGTCAGAATGATTGGAGAAGGTGAAGACAGACACTTACCACTGAGTATATAATGCTGAGTAAAAGTTCCTCTGTAAGAACAGCAGCTCCACTCTCCACCCCTTATTGCAGTGATTCATTTTGCTTTAATAGCTAGAGATGCTACTGTTTATTAAATTTAATAGGGGAAGAGTTAATTTATAAAGCTGTGACCCATGGTAGGATGTGGAGCTGTGGATGGTCTAAAGTCTCTCTCTCTCTCTCTCTCTCTCTCTCTCTCTCCCTCCCTCCCTCCCTCCCTCCCTCCCCCTCCAGTCTAACAAGGTCCCAGTGGTGCAGCATGCCCATCATGTGCACCCTCTCACGCCCCTCATCACCTACAGCAATGAACACTTTTCCCCCGGGACGCCACCCTCGCACCTCTCTCCAGAAATACTGGACCCAAAGACAGGTATGCGTCACTGTCTTCACACCCACCTCCTTCGCGCTGACTCGAGGTCTCCAGACCTGTGATGGACCGTTGCTTTCGTTTTTCAGGCATCCCACGGACTCCCCACCCCTCAGAGCTCTCGCCCTACTACCCCCTGTCGCCTGGGGCAGTGGGACAGATCCCTCATCCCCTGGGCTGGCTGGTCCCACAGTAAGTCGCCTCGCCAGGCAGCACACACCAAGAGCAGTCTGGGCTGGGTCTTCTGCCAGCCTGACCTATGTGACCCGGAGCCTCCTCTGCTGGGGTGGGGGTGGGGAGGGGGGCACGGGGCTCACGCGCGGCTCTGCGTCAGTGCAGGATGAATGGATGTTCAGCCCGATCAAAGGCAGATCAGCCTTCAGCTAATATGCGATGATTCCCTTGCAACGTGCCTAATCACCAGATGCTCAGAGCTGGTGAGGTGTACCTCTTTGATGTTGTGCGTGAAATTTTTTGCTAGTCTATTTTTGATGCCACACTTTCAAGTTGATAATAGGGTGGGGGATGTGGGGGACGGTTGTTACCATCCCAGAAACACTGAATTGTGGGAGCTTGCGTGCTTGAATCATTTGTCACCGTTGCTTTCCGCTGGAACATGTCGGGAGTATCAGATGATGACCCTCACCGATGCTCTCCTCCTTCTCCAGGCAGGGCCAGCCTATGTACTCCATACCCCCGGGGGGATTCAGACACCCCTACCCGGCACTTGCAATGAATGCGTCCATGTCCAGGTGAGCTCTCCTGTCCAGTTGCACCGCATTGTTAGGAAAAGCATTAGCTATGCTGATGCGGGCTGCAGTCAGTCTTGCCTTGTGCATTATCATCATTGTAATTCGTGAAAGGCCAATTCCCAGGAATCTGCAGGTTTGCACTGCACGAGCTAGCCCGTCAGGGGAATCGCTGACATTGATGGGAGTGGCACGGCCTCGGGGCTGCCCCAGATTCCGGGGGCGGAGCTTCCAGCCTGGACATGTCCAGGAAGGGAGTGGGTTTGTCCCGGAATATAAATGAGGCCTCGTTCTCCGATGGGCCGGAGACCGTCCTTAAGTGCTCCTCTAAGAACGGAGAACCTCAGAGACCATTTGCGATTCCCACTCCCGAGAAGATGTTTCAGTGCCGGATTATAGATCTGAAGAGCCTCCCTCGGCGGCTGGGCCCGGCTGGAGAGCGATCTCCGCAACACGTACGGAGATGAAAGGCTCCCAACTAGCGATGGCGAGGAGCCAAGCGGCCCCTACCATCCCACCGAACTCTCCGATGCACGAATCGGCAGCGGGCCTTTCGGAACGGGCGGGAGATGGAGTATCTGCAACGGGCTTAAATGACCGATTGTGAGCGCCGCGCATGCAGCGCATAAAGATGCATTAATGCCGTTCAGTCGCTCCTCCCAAGCCAAGAAAACTGGCAGCGCATCCGCTGGTTTCCCTGGCTCCCCAAACACAGATGTGTGCCCCGCTAGGGCCGCTTGCCGGCTCGACGTCGGAGCACAATCCCGGCAAACAGTCACTCGCGCAATCGCCGGCATTCATCTCGCCGTGTTCAAAGGGGGAAAGTCGGAAGGAAGGGGGGAGGGCGAGGGGGGGCACGCAAGTGGCTGTTCTCTTTTTACATGCCGAGGAGAGGGGAAGAGCAGCTTCTGCTCTCCCAAAGGAGCCCGAACAGCCCCGTCAGCCTGTTCCCAGCTTCAAAACAAATCATTTTAAAAGCTTTAATTGATCATAATTGCACATTTTTAACATTTCTTTCCCTCTTGAAACTGTGTTGTGAGCGATTATATTCATTTATTTTTAATTTTTTTTTTTTATTTGTCGTTGTTGTTCACTCGTGTTCCTCTCTGCGTGTGACTCTTTTTGTAAGAGCAGCTGCTTCCATTTTAATGAGAAATCTTCCCCCCCTCACCCCCCTGGTTTTGATTCTGGGAATTAATATGAGCTGAGCGAGAGGCTTTTATACAGGCCGTCGGTGTGTTTGGGGGGGTAGCTGCCCAACGCTCCCTGATCTGCCTTCTCACTCCAAGGAAATTTTATTTCTTCGGTTGCTCAAGTGGAAGGAAAAGTTTCTCCGGAACCAGGAACTCGTGGTGCATCTCCGAGTCCAACAAGCCAATCTTCATTTGCTATTCTGTTTTACCCTGCAAAGACGACCCATTGGGTACAACTGTAAATATTGATTTAACAAAAATGTATGGAGAACAGACACAGATCTCGATTTGATTTATTTATTAAAGCCAATTTGATGACAATGCCCCATTGTCCTGGGTGGTGTAAGCCTGGAATGTCCCTAACGGGCAGATTCCCAGTGCCGGGCGCAGAGTGGGCGCTTCTGTGGTCTGGAAATGGGTTCAGGTGTCGAGCTGCCTCTGTTGCTGTAGCAACAGCGCACTCCCTGCTCAGTTTAGAATGGCATTTCTCAAGTGTGCTTTGTGTGAGCTTTCCTTTAATGTAAAGCCAGTAGTACCTGCATGAGGCATAGGGGGCACTGTTTGCAGGCTGCTGGTGAATAGCAGAAGGTCAAAAGCAGGAGTTCTGCAATCAGGGTAGAGTCTCCTGTCACTGCGCTTACAGTGTAACTGTTTACATTTGTCCAGAGGCCTCCGTTAGTGTGTCCAGCTACAGTGAAGCTGATATCTGGGCCCCTTTCCCCCCTTTCTCCACAGCCTGGTGTCTAGCCGGTTCCCTCCCCACATGGTGCCTCATCACCCCCACGGTCTCCACCAGACAGGTATCCCACACCCTGCCATCGTCTCCCCTGCCATCAAGCAGGAGCCCAACCCCGATGGCGTCGTGTCCGCTGCTCACTCGTGAGTCCATTTCTTCCCTATTGGTCCCAGCTGATGATTTAGTGTGTTGTTTTGGTCCAGCAACCTGTCAGTCCCTCAGAAATGCCAGGGTTGTAGTTCTCTCGGCCGTCTCTGAAATGCTGGGACACCTCCCTCTCTCTGCAGGAAGTCCCCGGGGCCGGTGAAGAAGGAGGAGGACAAGAAACCGCACATAAAAAAGCCGCTCAATGCCTTCATGCTCTACATGAAGGAGATGCGGGCCAAGGTGGTGGCGGAGTGCACCCTCAAGGAGAGCGCCGCTATCAACCAGATCCTGGGAAGGAGGGTGAGCGCACCAGCTTCGTTGGGGGCCCGTGGACCCCGCTGTGGTCCAGCTAGAGCTCCCGTTCTCACCACGCGCCTCCCTGTGTTCACAGTGGCACTCACTGTCGCGGGAGGAGCAGGCAAAGTACTACGAGCTGGCAAGGAAGGAACGGCAGCTTCATTCCCAACTGTACCCGGGCTGGTCGGCACGAGACAACTACGTAAGTCTGCCAAGGCGCTGACGGCCCGCGGCTCATGCCAGAGCAGGATCCGCTTCCCGTCCTGGAGACGGACACAACTGTGGCCTTGTAACCATACAAGTAACGTGGCAGCTTGTCAGGATCGGCTTGGGGTGGGCAAGGGCGTTAGTCCGAGTACTTATACTCTAGGCATAGTAGATGTTGATGGGGCAGGAGCCTATTTTGGTCACACGCCAGAGTGTTTAAGACTCGCTTCCTCTCTGTCGGCATCATTTCTTCACCATTAGCTCATCACCGTGCCATTTTCCTCTGCAGGGGAAGCGGAAAAAGCGAAAGCGGGAGAATAAGCCAGAATCCACTCCAGAAGGTAGGTGTTTCTAGACCTTGGCTCATTGCGGCCACCGCCTCTTTCCCTCCTGCAGTGTGTATGGAAGCTGAGCAGCTGGGCTCTCCTGCGACCAGGGCTGTGGGGATGCACTGTGTCTCTATGCATGGATGGCCCCTTCCGTGCCCGCGGCTCCCTGGCGGTAGCTGTCTTGTGTTCACGTTTCCGACTCTTTCTCCTCGCCACTGTCTCCTCTAACTCCTTTCTCTTCTGGACTTTTGGCAAGCAGCGTATGAGGTTCAGTGCTAACGACGGCAGGTACGTGTGCTGCACGGTGTCCCGTGGAGGACGCGGAGTGGAGCTCCACTACCTGACCACTGTCTCTCACATGTCCTGGAAGGGTGTGGGGGCTCGCTCAACATTTTCATTCTTTCATCTGGGTCTACAGATCAGTGTTGTTTGACAATTACAGTCATAATAAAACAACTGTTTAGAACTAGATTTTAGTAACTTCCTTTGATAAACTACTAAAACAAAGCTGATTTTAGCAAATTTTTAAACGATACTTTTACATATGTACTGCAATGTAAATCTCAGTGTGTTTTGTTTTAATTATGAATCAAAATAGCAATGAAAGTTTACACAACTGGAAATTCCCTTTAGTCTCTAGAATCACAATTTGATTGGTTTGCAAAATAATTTATATCAAGGCATTCATGGCCTTCAAGGAACTGGTCTAATGATCGTTGGCATAGAGTAACTGTGTATATAGCTGAGTGTTTCATGGTTACTGGGAGTTAGGCTGTCATCTGATCTTGGTGTGATAATGTCAAATATCCCTTCAGACATCTGTATATTTAATTCAAGTATCACGTAAATCACTGCTATTGTCGTCGTCGTTTTTGTTGTTGTAATTTGTCTTGCTTGGCAAGCGTTGAACTGGTCAGTTGCTCCCATAGCATTCATGGCTCCACATGTACCAGTATCCATCTGTGAATACCTGTTTCATCCCTTGTGTTCTCCTGAGGTCAGCAGAATTTGCATTTTAATTGGGAGGGGCATTAGCATCTATTGAATATAGTCGGGTCAACTTTCCGTGCACCTATCTGCCGTATTCTCTCTACCATCATGAGTATTCGACTCCCTGTCTTTCCAGATTTCTCATCAAGGACTAAGAAGCAGTGCATACAATATTTACCGTCTGAGAAGATGTGCGACAGCCCCGCCTCCTCTCATGGCAGCATGCTGGACTCCCCAGCCACGCCCTCTGCCGCCCTGGCATCCCCAGCCGCGCCTGCAGCCACTCACTCGGAGCAAGCCCAGCCCCTGTCCCTCACAACCAAACCTGAGGGGCGGCCCCACCACTTCCCTCTGCAGGGCAAGCCCTCTGGATCTGCTTCTTCGTCCACTTCCTCCTCCACCTCTACTTCCTCCTCCACCTCCACTTCCTCTACTCAACCAAGTATTTCTCTCCCCATTGGTTCCTCAAGCAGTCATTCATCACCTCTTCTCTCTCGACCAATCCCATTTACCTCTCTGCATTCCTCCATACTGTCCCCACCTACCTCTTTCCATCAGGCATCCCTTAATTCCCACCATGCTTTGTTTCAATCACAGCCCCTGTCCTTGGTTACCAAATCAACTGATTAAATCAAATTGATCCATTTTGTTTTTTTGTTATGCTGTACATTGCTTCCTAACTTTTTATAGGTATTAGATTGAGTTTTTCTTTGTTTTTTTTTTAATGATGAAAAGGAAAAGTATTATTGGTCAATATTTGACCACCTGTTTTTTTCCTTTTCTCTCTATCAAACAAATGTATTTTTTGTAAAGTGTAATGCAGAACTGGTTTCCTTTTTTCCAATGCATTTATCCAATGCTACTTGTATAAAAGAATAAATGTATAAAGGTCTCTTTTTAAAAAAAAAAAAACAAAACAAAAACTGTCCTTTTTAGTTATGAACTCATTAATGTTAGTTAAAACTTTCCAGTACTTTCCATATCTTTATTCTCCACAGTTACTCCTTCCACTCTTCCCTTTGTGAGTGTTTTGCCTTCTTTGAAACATGATAAATAAATCTTAAAATTGGTTCTTATAAGCGGACATCATGTTCTTCTTCTGAGTGTGGCATTCAAGTTGTGAAATAAATTCTGGTTAATTCCTCTCTGCGGTAATAGTGACCGTTGGGCCATTTTGCTTTGTAGTTTTTTTGTTTTTTGTTGCAGGAGTTCTGTATTTCATCATAAAACAGTATTAAAGGACTTAAAAAAACAGGGGAATTGTTGGCACTGGAAGCACATGGCTTCTTAATTTCATATTTTACTTTCATTTTCAGTTTAAACTTTCGATCCAATGAGCTGGGTAAAATTACATACTTGTAAAAAAAAACATACTTGTGCTGTCCATCATTATAGAAGAAATCAGGGAATTTAATAAGATAATGATTTGTAATCATTTTTGAATCAGTTTTATAACAGCATGGTAAGCAGACATCCTGCAGCTTAAACTAGCTGATGTTTTTGGGCTTGCTGTACACTGCAGACAGGGCAATGCAGTGCATCCTTGTAAATTGTTTTTAGGGCCCTTGGACATCCAGTCCTGATAAGTGTGATTTGTGGTGAGGCCAATCTTTTTGCATTAAGCTTCTGTATTTGTTGATGGGTTATTTGTCCGGTACAGCTTGTGATGGACATTTCACAAAATGTTGCATAACAAGAATGGGTCTGGATGTTCACGGAGACGGGGGAGAGTTACAGCTCCGGGAGAAATTTGACAGTATGGTTTGAGTTTAGTCTGAAGTGTACTTTTACCCCAAATAAGGTTTGTCAGTAAACAGGATAATACAGGGTGCCAGTGAAATTAAAAGTTACGACCAAGATAGTCACTTGACCACTTTTAATGAATATGAATGCAGACATTTACGGTGGTGAGATCTGTACTGATTAATAGGCCGGGTCAATATTTCTTAGTGGGAAGAAGTTCTATAATATGGGACAGAATTGCTTTCATCTTGATTTATAAAGGTATGGAAACAATAGGAATAATGGCAGAACCTTGCTCCGTTCCATTCAGAAAATCCAGCCGTTCTCATGAATCTGAAATTCCTCACGTTTGTGGAATACCGTGTGATTAAGCGGCATGTTGATATTTATTCTGAACATGCAGGCAGTTTTTTCACACTTTCCAGAACGCTGGCTTTGTGCTTTTTTTTTCTCTAGTCATTTACTGGGCGACTGTTCTGTTGCAAAGGATATTTTAGGGGGGGTTACCGTGACACTTTTGTCTGCCATTGTATGATTTACTTCCACTTTAGTAGAAACTTTGCACCAAGCAATTCGCACACCTTGCAAACATGCCCCTTCATCCAATAGCAAACGTAAGTGGCGTGAAGTTCAGGTGGCTTTCTTAGGGGTACGACAGCAGGGTCATTATTAAGACCAGAGATCTTTTTGTTGCGTATTCAGTTTCACCGCCACAAGGCTAGCTATCATATCAAATGCAAAACTGTTCCCCAGGAGCTCAAAGATCAACTGACTTGTCACTGTCATATTTGTGGGCTGACTTGTATCAAGCACCCATACAGACCTGCTAAATATCATCAAACCTGTATCAGTGGGCTTGGCTACAGGTGAAAACAAAGGGTAGATCACCTGAGGCAAGTGACACTCTTCACCAAAAGCATCGTATTTTAAGAAAAGAACATTCAGAGATTCTAAGCAGTTTGATGAGCTTAACAGAGCAATTAGATACGCAATTTTGTACACTTTTTATTTAAACATTGGGGGTAATTATTCCAGATCAAAATGCTTTGTGTTTTTTTTTTGTGATTAAAATTGGAAATCGATAGGTAACTTGCTGAGATTTAGCTCTGCGTGTGATTTCCTGTTTTGAAAGCCGGTGGTGAGAGTGGAGGAATGGACGGGCAGGGGAAAATGTGGGAGTGATTACGACTCAATCTTTAATGGGGTGAATTTTTATCAAACCACACTGGAAAATAAAAATCTATGCCAGGATATGAACATTTGAGGCCAAAAATAAATGCAAATAAAAAAATAATAGACATCTGTTTCTTCCTGGAATGCAGCGTTCCCAAACAACGACAAAAACAAGGTCAACCGTGCACCCTCCCTTTCTGTTTTCAGGCGTGCTCCTTTCCCGCAATTTTATAGCATCTTTATTTGCCATTTGGCACGCTGCTGAGGCTTTAATTAACTCGGAGGTAATGATAGGTAGCCCCTGGGACCTCATTAGGCAATTCAATTAGCGAAAAATACACAAGGTAGGTTACAGCACTCCATGGCTTAGGGGACGAGTGCCGATGCCAGGGACAGACCAATTAGCCTCTAGCTGGCGGACTGGACTGGAAGTGACACCACAGATTCTTTACTGTCACTGACGAGAGGCAGTGAAATGCGACCCCACCCCCCCTTAAAAAAAGATCTGTTTTTATAACTGACTAGCAAAGGAATAAATTGCTCATCCAGCTGATGATGTTTGTGCTCCTTGCTGTATTACGCTACTCCAACGGGAGTAAGGCGAAGACACTGTTTTGGTTTTGATGCAAGTTACACATGTTGAACATTCAGAGCATTGAACACTGATGGGAAAGGTAATGTTACCCCTCCTCCCCGGCCTGCTTTCTGTGTGTGTTTAGAATGCAGAAGGAACTGAAGAGTCTACAGTCATACTGTTCTAGGTGTGATCTAAAACATACATTCAAAGGGAGGTGAACCATCTAAAGCACAGCTGAGGGAGGGGGGGGGGGGGCAATGCAAATACGGATGAAAGTATATGAACATAAAATTACTACTGAAGGTTGGGGGATGGAGGATTTATCAGCATGGAAGGGTGACAGCTTTCATCAGGGCAAAGTAATGCAACAAGAACGGGAAATATGTGATTTTAGAGTGATTATCAGTATCCTATGTCAAATGCCAAGCTTTACGTGCACTCTATTATTATGTGAATAACACACAATAATTGTGTTAAGTACCCTATTGTGTGTTTTTAAACTATGCCTGAAGTACAGGGTGGTAACGCTGGCCTCTGCAACTAACTCTAACTTCAGGCAAAAATACAGACAAACCGATAGGCATATGGAGGATTCTTATTTTTGCCCTGCGGTAAGATACAGAGCTGTCAATCTTGTGGCTCTCTTTTTTTTCATGCCCATCATTAAACAGGAGCAGAATCTGCCCGGTTTGCGTTGCAGACCCGCATTATCAGCGTGTCCCGGACAGAGTCTCTTGTGCCGTGTTTTCCCTCTGCCCTCAGCTGCTACACAGATCCATCACCAAAATTAAAGGCAATGAGTTGTCAGAAGCAGCCAGGAAAAAAAAAAAAAAAAAAAAAAAACTCGTTCCTTAAGGCGATGCGTCTGCTTCATTGTGGCTCAGCTCCTGAGAGCCATGCAGCGCCTACTTTAAAACAGAGCCAAAGTAAGTTTTTCTCCAGCAGCTTTTATAATGACTCAGGTGGCTGGACCACAAGCTGTTTCTATACAAGCCCCCCCCCCCCCACACACACACACTTGCATTAATGTTTATTGATAACCACAAAAGCATGCCCCTTTAAATCCCATTTTCTTATACATGCTCTTGAAACATAGCTTTGGCCGCCACATGCTTCTGCATTTGCCCATTCAGTTTCTTTTATTTCAGTAAACTCATTTAAGATTTCACTGAAGATTTTATATGCTATGCTTCAGATTATTATTTATGAATCTTACATAAAAAAGCATTTCAATAATATAAATTGTGTGTATATATATATATATATATACACATACACGTGTGTGTGTGTATATGTATATACACATACATACAGCCACATACATATATAAACAAATTGGCCTTTCAACTACATCTTTTTTCCACAGAATCTTCGATTAGACATCTGCTCGGTAAGCACGAGGTCAGATTTCATTAATGTTAATTTACCTCATTAAATTCTTGCACTCACTCGCTGAGGTTCTTTTTCGGGTCCTGCTTTGATCATATATTCGTCTCAGGTTAACCCTTTGAAGTCTGGAGAACACAAAGTGCACTTTGTCTTGTCCACAGTTTCCTCTCACACGGAAGACTCAAAACCCCAACAAAGGGAGAAGGCCAATGCGTTAGCAATTTCCAGTACAGTATTTCATCTAAAGTTACAATTAGTCAATTGCATTCTCAGTTTTTTCACATTTAATTGGTCTGATGAGAGAAGATGTTTTTGACAGATACAATGCGCCTGCATGGGATCAATTTAGAGTGTTACTTAGTGTTATCAGGCTATTGAAATTGTTTATATTTTGCACAGAGAACAATGTGAGGTATAAAATAAATAGTGTGGATAGCATAAAGAAAGGGGCTGTTCATTCACGCTCAAAATGAAAGCAGAGCACTTTGTTACCATGGTAGTTGACCCCTGTTGATACTTCGATCTAAACAGCATTTTACATAAAACGTTACAAAGGACAGATATCATGCAGTGTGCTGCAGTAAGATGAAGTAGATTTTTAAGTTTTTAACACTCACAACCATGTAATCTTAGGTGCACAGCTCCAGCCATAGAGGGGTACAGGATATGCACCTAACACTAGAGTATTTTTTTTCTGGTAAACAGGTTATCTAACCACCTGGTGTTTCTAGGGGAAATTGTCTAAATTGTCTAAACATTTGACACATGTACCTCTGTTAACAAAACTGACCACTCTATAAAATTAAAGAAATATGAAACAAAGTGAAAAACAATTTGCATGCATTGTTGTATAAAATGAAAGATAAATGCCAAGAATGATTTCTTTAGATGCCTTTTTCTCACTATTGTATTCACAGTGTTTCCATTAACTATGGGATTTGTGGAAATGTCACAAAGGTTCCAGTGGATTTGCTAATCTCTCGCTGTCATGCAGTGAGATTAATTGATTGTTTCCCCCTCGTTCTCATTGAATTTGACAACTCTCAGCTGGTGCCTCTACGGAGACAGGTAATTCTGACTGTGAGCAAAAGATCCTTTAATATATTATTTACAACTGTTTGACCTTAAAGAAGGAAATGCAAATTGGACTTGAGGAAGATAAAGGATTATTTTTCTTCTTAAATGTCAAATAGCACAATTACAAATTATTTATTATTTGAACTCCCTGGGGATGTAAAAATACTGGTGACATATGGATAATTGTCATGAGCAATACAATGTGTAGTTTTTGCAGTTTAAAAGTTAAGAGGTCCTGATGCATAAAGATGTTGTTTATACATTGTAGTCTGACTACGTGCATCAGACTTGCCTTGGGATTCGATCAAAATGGCTAAAAAGCTATTTTCAGATCCAACTGGAGATGTTCGTATGTTCCACTGAGATGACGGTGGATGCTGTGGGATCACATTAACTTCCAGGAATCTTTTTTGGTGGGCCACACTATGGTGACAAGAGACAGGGGCTGGAAAAACACATGGACAAGACGGAAAAACAGATTAAAGAGCTGGAGAGGCATGAAGTATCTGTTTTTATGTTTTGGGATTAAAACTTAAAAAGACATCTGTTAGGACATGGACTGGTAGCAGCCCATTGCGCTACTTTAAAGAGCTGTTTCTGGACAGTATTTCAAGGTATAGACCAATCATGAAAGAGACCCATCCCTGGAATGGCCTAATTTATTCTTCCACTTTAGACACAGTAATTAGATCTACACAGTACTGAAGGAAGTGTTAGGATGGGAATGTGAATGGTTAAATATCAGATCTTCCAGAATGTTTGTTACAATCGTAATGTTGATCCTCTATACCCTCCCTCATTGAGTCCTGCAGCGCGACAGCGCTGAAATTTTAATGCCCTGCCTGTTTGAAGCTGGGATGAAGAGATGAGCCCAAGAGTTCATCTTGACTAAGAGATGTGGTGTGTATACAAGAAGAGGAAGGGAGTTGTGCATGATATATAAGTTTTATTTACATTATACTTATTTTATCCAGCCCTCCAGTGGTTTTAAAGCTAGAATTTCTTGAGGGTAGCTAATGGCTGTATATGAAAATATCTGACAGTCTAGTACCCTTGGTTTCTTTGCTGTGCTAAAATAACCTAGACTTATACAGGCACATAGTTTTGAATATGTGTATTCCACCCAAATACTTCACCACTAAGTAACCCTGGACAACTTTAAGCATGTGGTGTAATTTTTAATCTTGCCCATAAGCAATGTGCCAAAGTAAAAATGACGGCCTTGTAAACATTAGAATTAATGATTTTAGGCCACAATGGTAAACTGAAATTGCATTTAATGAGCTTGAAGGACACCCGTGCTCTGGATGGTTGGTGAAGGCAAGGCTAGATACGATTTTGCAATTTTCCAGAAGCAGCGGTGTGCGGTAAGGATTTAAGGGTCATACTTCTGAAAGTATAATTCAAAATAATTAGACAAATGAAGCATCACAGGGCATGATCCTTTATAACCATGTCTAGCCATTGGCCAATATAAAAATGAATAAATGCATTAAAAGTAAACCACTGCTGTAACCTTTATTACTTGCATATACTGCAGTGCATATACTATATCAAAAAGTTTAGAAGGGTAAAACAAACAGTTTTTTGCATTCATCCTTCTCTAATAACCGCTACTTCAGTTAGAGGTCTTGAAGATATAGGACTGTACGCCCATAAATGTGGCACCAGATATTTTCATGGCACTTTGACACACACAAAAACACAGGAAAATTTATAGTCACCAATTCACTTGAGGAAACTAGAGTGCTTAGTGGAAACCCACCCTAAATCAAGGGGCGAGCCAGTAAACTGGGAACAGACAGAGCATGGGTCAGATTCCAACCTGGAGCCCTGGAGCTGTGAAATAACAATGCAAGACCGTAACAGACACCTCAGAGTTGCATCACTTTTGTGGAACGTTAGAGTTCCTAAAAATAATGGATTTTTGTTAAGCTTGTGATGGAGTTTAAATTTGTACAGCAATAATGTGAGTATAATAAACAACCCCCATTAATACATTTTGAATTTAACTGTAGTGCAGATTCAGCTTTAAATTCTGCAACACACAGGCAGGTGAACCAAAAAATATATATGCAATCATATACTGCCCCCTGCTGTTAACCATGGATAATACTAGTATTATAGAAAGTGAATGCAAGAATTTTTATGTTCTTCCATCCCAGTAAAAGATATTATTTTTAATCCTACTACGAAATTGTGTAAAATGTACTGTGTACAACAAAGCTATTTTAAAGAGTCTGAGATTGTTTGCTTTGAAATTTGTCAAAAAAAGTTGTCAAAGAGCAAAAGTAAAACACCTTCAGCTATAATTGTGACTCATGTGTTCCCAGTTGAATGTTTGAGAATATTGTCTTGAAATTAACCAACCAACCATCCATCCATCCATCCATCCATCCATCTTCTAACTCAGTGTCTCCCAATCCATTTCTTGGGGACCCACAGACAGTCCACATTTTTGATCCCTCCCAACTTCTGGCAAAAATATGGACTATCTGGCAAAACATGGGCTGACTGTGGGACTCCGAGGACAGGATTGGGTAACACTGTTCTAACTGCTTGTCCTGGACCTGGGTAGCCTGGTCACCGGGTAGCCTGTAGCCTATCTAGGGTGACATAGGGTGCTCTGTATGATCAAATTCTTGGCGCTTGAGCAATGGTACCATCACCTATCTGATGCACTGTGCTTAATCCCACCTGGATAAACCAGGAGGTACTTTGAAGATAATGTTTTTTTTTTTTTTCTGCATTGCATTCAACACCATCCAGTCAGTCCTACTGGAGAGTAACCTGGTGGTATAGATTACGAATTACATGACTTGACACCCACAGTACTTTCGTCTTCAGGATGGTGCATCTGATGAGGTGCATAGCTGCACAGAAGGTCCACAGGGGCTAGTCCCATTTGCCTTCCTCTTCAACCAGTACCCCACTTACATCAAGCACAATGCAGTGTCCTGCCATCTACAGAGAAACTGCCAATGACTCAGCAGTAATTGGTTGTATCTGGGACAGAGACATGATGGAGTACAGGAAGGTGGTGAACAATTTCGCCAGCTGATGTGACCAGAATCATCTGCAGCAAAATCTTTGTAAAATAAAGGAACTGGTAGTGGACCTGAAAAGATTAAGGTCTGTAAGAACCCGCCTGTCCATTCGAGGAGAGGAGGTGTAAATTGACCATGATTAAAAGCATCTAGGTGTCCACCTAGTTTACAAACTGGACTGGTCAAAGAACTACCCTGTATTAGAAGGGGCAGAGCAAGTGATATGTCCTGCAGAGTCTACAACATCATGCTGTAGATGGTCTACGAGTCTGTGGTAGCCAGTGCCTACCTCTTCACAGGCTGTGCACTGGGGCCTGGTCGGGTTTTGGGGAGGAACTGGATGTTACCAACACTAGTGGGGGGGAGGGGGGGTGCTGTCCAGTTATCAGTCGATTATGGAAAATGCTGCTTACCTGCTTCGCAGTATTGCGGTTGGACAGAAGAGCCCTTTTAGCTGCAGACTGCTGAAGATAAAATGCTCCACTGAGTGCCTCAGGAAATCATTCCTTTCAATGGCCATCAGGCTGTACAGGTGGTAAATCAAGGCACATATGCAGTACCACTTTTTTTGTAATCAATTTCAGTCTATTTACATGCAATATTTTATCAGCAAAATGTGCAAGTTTCACCATAGTCCTGTACTTATACATATATATTCACCCATTTATTTATTACCATCTGTATAAGTTATACTTATTTATTTTTAGTTTCATGTTGCTGTACAGTTTTTCCCAATGGGATGAATAAAATATCATTATTCTATTCTATACAAACTGGTTAGTATGCCAGGGCACACACTTGGAATAATAGGTTATGGGTAGGGTGACCAGATAATCCATGTCAGGAACTTTGAGCTACTTCAGGTTTTACAAACTACTTTCAAACTGAAAGGCTCCTGTGCTCGGCTAAATAGTTCAGCTCTTCTTGTGCTTTGACTGATTTGTTTCCTTGACTGAAAGACTCATCCAGCTGTTTCACGTTAGCATTAGTGATACATGCATTATTATAGCAGACTGATCAATCAGCACACAGGAAGAACTCAGTGCTCAAGTGAAATCCAGGTCCAAATGTTAATTGAAATGGTAATTTATAATTCCTGTCCTGGCTCAGAGTGTCCTCCCTGACATGGATTATCTGGTCACCCTAGTTATGGGTAATTTAGAGGCATCAATTAGGCTCGCTGTAAGGACTGTGGAAGAAAACCTTTAATTTAGAGACAATGGGAAAACACGCATCTTAGTATGCGAACGCACGAACCAAGATTCTTGACTGTAATGTCTTTACTTACTGCCCCTTTCCGGCATCTGACACGCAAAGCAGGAACGAAAGACTGTCCGCAGGGGAAGTCGGTTTTGGCAGGTTGGGCGTGTCCTAACGTCACGTGATTGACAGGTTGGAAAGTGAGCACGCGCTCCAGCCGATCTCACCCGGATGAGAGCGGAACGAGCCGACAGGGGGGGCAACTGCCTGCATCCTGTGCTTTTGCCTGCGGTCTCGTTGTTCATTATCAGCTCATGATGCGGTTTATATACGCCCTGTTTTTGTTAATCTGTTTGCTTCAACTGCCCGGTAAGTAGTGGATACGGTGGATACCTTTTAAATGTTAAGTGTGTTTATTTTTTCGGAACGGGAAGCTATGGCTATCGGCGTCACCATTCGCAGTCTGGATTAACTACATAACTTCACGATGGCTGATTCTCTATTACCGAGGCACCAATATTAATATTACTGGATATCAGTTATGATGTGTAGGATATTTTTAACTTTGGTTTTAACAGTATGCAAATACGTGTGATATACAGCGACTAGCTAACCTGGCTGTAATTTGTTAGCTGCCCGTTAAGAATTTAATGTTAAATCGGATTAATATTAATACATTATTTTGATAGATATGGGGGTTTATATTCTGATCCCTTACATTGAAGTCAAAAGTATCCTACGTACATATAGATTTTTTGTATTTACTGCACGGGAACTAATTTACAGGATATTTTAATTTTACCTATAAATTACGTTGAAATCGTTTGTTTGCCTAACGTCCACGTGTTCTTGTCTCTGAGATCCGGAAGTGGACTAAAAAAAACAATGACTTCACTATCTGTCAGGAAAACTTTGTAACTCAAGATATCTCCAGCAATGCATTGACTAACCTGTTGCGCCCGTACTGCCATGCCTTTGCCTCCTGATCATCATTCTCTGGTTTTAATAAAGTTTTTTTTTTATTATTCATTATTATTCATCGAGTGGATTTCGGGACTGGTGTATTCTACTTATCATAATAAGATTAAGTGACAAAATTAATTGTATACATGGACTAAATTAAACTTTAGTCTTTATCACAATTACAACATTCTTTATATAGACATTTTGGTTGAATGTGGTTTAAGTTGTGACATTACTTCCAAGTAACATATTGATCTGTGAAACTGATTATTAAAATGCACCCTCAGCAATAGAGGTGCCAAGACACCTGTTTCAACAGCATTTTTGCAAGAAGTAACAGTGTCGTCTAACCCCATCACTACTCCATCATTGCAGTGACCAATAACCACTTATTGCATATTTTTGAAAATATTGCAGAATCAGATGCTGATACAGCTGGGAACGCGGGCAACCTTGCAAAACCAGAGGCTGATCCGAATACAGAGGGTATTGATGACCCCAAAGCGCTGAAAGATGGTGGAAAAGATACTCTGGGTGGAACCTCTGTCAGAGAAGGTGGACAAGGAGAAAGCGGCCCGGAAGTGAAGGAAGCTGATAAGAAACCTGGGGTGAGCAAGAATGATGAAAAAGATGTAAATGAGAAGCCTAATGAAGATAATGGAAAGAGTGCAGGAAGTACCAATACGGAGAGTAGCATTAATGCTAATGCTATGAAAGGCCAAGGGAAAAATGCTGAGACGGGTGGTAACTCAAAAATGACGTCGGACCATGAGGAGCCTGAAAAGAATGGCAGCCAAACGAAGGACAAAAAAGAAAATGCTAGCATAAAAGCCCCTACAGTAACACCAGAAGTCAGGGGAGGTCATTCTGAGGAAAAAGAGGGTGTGACTGATGAAATTAGTGACGACAAACAACACAATGAAGATTCTGGAGCACAGGATGCTCAAAATGCGGGAAAACCGAAGCTAAACTCTGCTGGGCATCTGCAGAATGAGGCAGAGAGCAGCCACTTCTTTGTCTATCTGGTGATCATGGCGCTGCTTGTAGCTGCACTTTACATTGCCTATCATAACAAGCGGAAGGTAGGCCTGCTAACCCATGAGGTGGCTTCCTGCTTCCACTTCTATTTTATGAAACTGTGGTAGTTGTCCGAATTACTCTGCAGAGTTATTTTAGCATGTCATTTTCTAGATTTCAACATTCTTTATTAAAATAATGTAGCTATTGTTATTTTGTGAAAGTAAATTCAAATTGTAAAAAGAAATGTGACGAATTCTTAATGTCTATTTGGAAAAATGTTTCCTGTTTAATCATTCCCGCACCCCACCCTGTTGCAGATTATTGCCTATGTTGTCGAAGGCAGGAGATCAAGAACTACCAGGCGGCCAAAATCTACTGAGTACCAGAAGTTAGATCAGAATGTAAGACCGGATTTTTGAAGATGCAACATCCTTTTACAGTACTTAACATTACTTGAAATATGCCACCTTTTTTGAATGTGAATGTGCCTGTACAGCCAGTAAATTCTCTGCAAGGAAAAGGGCTTCTCTGTGTGGCCTGCTTGTTTATTAAAATGTCATTGATTTCATTTTCTTTCAGATTTAAGAAGGAAAAAAAACAAATCACACACATTTGGAGAAACATATCACTGCAGCTGAAGAGTGGAGCAAAATGGACCTAATTCTTAGATTTGCTTTTCGTGAAAGATGATGCCTTTTTTCTAGATGAACTGAATATTCCATTTTTTTCCCAATAGTTTTTCAGGTATGTTTTACTCAAATTGCTTATTTTTGTATGTTTCATTCTTTGTGAAATATAAAAGTAATATATTTTTGTTTAATGTTGCTTGCTGCATGCTTAAGTGGGGAGCAGCTTGGTCTTTTACAAGGAACAAATAATCTGGCTTCTTTCTCTCAGCTTAAGTGTCACTGAAAGACAGCTGCTTAACCTGCTCAGTCCGCCACTTCTGTGTAAGATCCACTCGCTGATTATATTTTCTCAGGGTGATTCTTTACCCAAAAAGATATTTGACTTATGTACTTTGACCGTGGTGTCTAAATATTTATGAATGTAATGCAGTGTTTTTATCAGAAGTTTTCAGGAGGGCAACTGTGGAATAGTAATGAGTAGAAGAATTACCAATAGGTCGTCATGGTTTTGGGGTGTCCATTTTGTATTGCTGTGAGTTTATGACTGGGGAAATTCTTACATTTAGGTAAAAATATTTGTTTAATCAGAGAGAATGCAAAGAATTTTGAATACTATTTTATGTAAAGTACTATTCAGTCTTGGAAGCACTTGATTTAAAAATAAGATTGGCAGTAGATATATTGTAAATAAAAAATTAAATTAACGGATTAAATATTCAGATGAAATAAAAACTGGGAAATGTTAATTGTGTTGTTGCATTTTCAAGTGGGTTTTATATGCGGTATAGATATTGAGAGTTGGTTTTTAACTGAAAGTAGTACAGATCGCTAGAACTTGCTACTGTAAGGTTATATCCCAAGCAACAAGAGTTTTGCATGAAATTAATTATTTTGGAATGCTTGACTGATCATGGACCAAATATGAATCAGAAAACATTTTCACTTGCCAGATTTTACCGTTTTACCACTGTTGACATTTACCATTAATGATGCTTTAGGATGTTTTTTTTGGTGTTCTGAAATAAACTATGAATTAAATATAATTTCTGTGTTCCTTTCAGGTGTGTTCATGTATATGCACTCTGCTGACTTCATGGTGTGCTAATATTTTAATATGTATTTAATCTAGGTTGCTTTTAATATTCCCAGGGAAAATGAATGAAAAACAAAATTATTGTGAGTACAGTATTGATATGTTTTTGTAAATATAGCAAAATGCCGTTAACAAATGGCTCTACATTTTGATGGATTATGCTTCTTAGCTCTGTTTTCCACATGTTAAATGTGTGCTTTTCTTTTTACATTTCCTTTTGTATATATAATGCTTGGATTTCACTCATAACTGGGGGGGGGGGGGGGGGGGGCGGGGGGGGGCGGGGGGGGGGGGGGGGGGGGGGGGGGGGGGGGGAGGGGGGGGGGGGGGGGGGGGGGGGGGGGGGGGGGGGGGGGGGG
>JABFEA020000043.1:13254335-13267339 GCA_019775915.2 Cyphomyrus plagiostoma
TTTTTTTTTTTTTTTGTTGTTTTTTTTGTTTTTCTTTTTCTTTTTTATTTTATTTTGTTTTTTTTAATTTAAAACCCCCCCCCCCCCCCCCCCGCCCCAGACACTATGAAGGAATAATAGTGTTGGTAGAAGGGAAAACTGTATGCTGTATAAAAATGCACCATAAAAGTCACATGGTGTGTCTGATTGTGAGAGATATGATTTGAAATTTAAATGGGGGGTGAATTGTACAAATGTTTTGTTCTTTTATCAAAATAAAATGTTTTATGAGTGAGCATTTGCTTATTATTTTGTGTTTATGGGCATAAGTTTTACTTATTTTTTGCACCCAAAACAATGATTCTAGAGACACTTCATAGACCAGGGGTCACCAACCTTTTTGAAACTGAGAGCTACTTCATGGATACTGAGCTATACGAAGGGCTACCAGTTTAAGTTTAGGTCCTAAACTAAATGTATAACAAACAAGTTTTAAATGCTTTTTTTTTAGATATTGTCATTTTTAAATCTACAATGATTAAAGAAGAATAACAACAGGATAAAATTAAACTTTAGTCGCTGCTCACTGGTGAGTTATGCTGTTTATAGAACATGTCCGCGGGAGACTCCTGTGGTCCATGGGGGCACCATGTTGGTAACTCCTGTCCTGGAGGCGACACTAGCAGCCAGTGCTGGAAAACAAGTCTTATCATCCGTTCATAATGTCTCTATTGCTATAGGGTGTTAAAACCGGAACCGGAAGTAATACAAGAAAACAAGAAATTTACTTCCTGGATCTTAGTAGAATTTGACTGTCTTTTCCTAAAACATAAGGAGCGATGTAGTCAGCAACTTTTTCCTTTATGAGAAGGATTCCGGTGTGGTAAAAGACATACCCGCAGATCCCCAGTGGACGGCCTTTGCAGTCAAGGTAACGCTCAATTTCAGCTAAGGCGCTGGCTAAGTGAAATAGCTCGCTTTCTGTCTGGGGAGAAGTGGCATTCCGTTGTGGAGTTAGCTAATGCTTCACATGGATAAATAAACGGTCATAATAAACGCATCAACAATAAACGAGCATCTTGTTTTTATAAAGCTCCGTTAAGTGTATCTTGGTAGTTATTAACCAGTATAGGACGGTTACTGCTGCCTAATCAGTCAACGTCTTTAAAGCGTTAAGATGTCTGTTTCTACCGGGATTTTGCCTTGAATTAAAGAGACTACAAAAAGTTACTTAGAAACAATGTATTCATCTGCCCCCCTCGCCCTTATTGTTTCTGTAGGAAAGATTAATGATTACAATGTTGTCCAACTAGAGCAAAAGTTTAAATGACAAAAAACTTGGTAGATAAGCTCAGACATGCATTTTTGTATCGATACCGAGCATTATCAAGCAGTTCAGAGTGCTGCTGCTTCATTTTACGATTTAACTGTAAATGTGACAATGAATAACTATTCAAATAAGCGGAAAACTATGCTTACAGTCATTGCTTATACTTTGTAACTACTCGCGTAAAACTTGAATCCCCATTTAACAACACATTGAATCAGTTCGTGCCAAATTCTGCGCAAGGGGTAAATCTACATTACTTCTTAAAACTGATGTATCAAGGACCTGTGATTTTGAATGATACTTTGGGAGATTAAACAAGATTTCATTCTTCATTCACTCTGCTGAATGTACATCTCTCTTGCAAGTTGGTCTACTGTTCTTTCTTTCATTTGCATTCCATTTTAACTTAAGAAATATCAAAATGAGGGAAGTGTTTGCATCAGCAGTTTTGATTTTGATGAAATTTGCCATGTGACTTAAATATTCCTTACAGGGCTAAGACATGATTATTGTTTTAAAAATTTTCTCTTTGAGGTTTTGCACCTTTTCTACACCCCGGGTAGCAAAAAAGAGAGAGAAGAGAGAACTCATGTTCTCTTATTCACCAGAACTTTTTTTTTTTTTACTATTGCAGCTACAGAATGCAGCTATAGTTCCCTGGAAATGCCAAAAGAGTTAATTTTCAGGTTTAAATTTAACATTTTCAGAAATCTAAGTTTATTTTTTCAATGTCAATGTTCATCCGGTGAGACATTTGTTACTACTTTTGGCTGTGAAAAGACAGTGAAGGGCAGTCAGTTTTTTATAAAGAATACTTATGTATATCCACTACTTGACCTGTTCCTTGGCCCCCTTCATGAGATTAGTACATTTAAGTGTTTTTAATACTATTTTTAAGGCACGTGGAGAATATTTTCCACTTAATTGGGGGGAAAAGTATCCTTTAACTTCCAAATGGAAAAAAAATACGTGTTCTACAAAGGGGTGTAGGTGTTACAAAACCGGAAGTTAGAAAACAAAATCACTGAAACTACACACTAATCTCACTTTGCTAATCTGTTTCTTTTATAAAAACATCTTAAAGTGTACCTGAAGTGTACATAGAGTCTACAGAGAATTTATCCTACGTCTTGCAAGATCACTGGTCAAGTGAACAGCTAAATTTGACCACAACATGAAAAAGTACTCTTGAATCGATCAATATGTTTCGTCGAGACGTTGAAAATGTATCCGATTTCAATGGATTATTTTAGTGTGGTTTTTGAAAGAAATAATGACGAGGCATAGGATTTTCATGGAAAAAATGTAAATGTGATGTTTCTGGTCAGAGAAGGTGAATCTGAAGGATATTCGGGCAGTTTTTCCAGTCAATGCAGGCAAGTCAATGCTGGTAGTGTTTGAAGCAGTGGGGATTTGGGGGTTTCTAGGACCCCCCCCCCATAAGAGTTCAGGACTCCCGTACTGGTTGTCAACTTTTACCATTCAGAATTTGATGGTGTTAATGGCTTGTTTCCAGGTGAGATTAATACCTGTGAGCATTTTATTCACTTGTGTTTTTTGTATCACTTTTTGCTGTTAAATCATTGTTCTTTTGGGTAAAGAGAATATGTAGAATGTCATATTGTTTGTGATTAATTCCTTTACATCAGACCTCTTAAATTGTGGAAGTGGAGACTGAGGAAAAGAAGACGATACACATTTTTTGGTCATTGTGTTTGCACCACCCTGACATCTAAAGGTTTTTTTTAGGGTGAAATGCTAATTCTGTCAGAAATTAGTTACTTGCAAGATTGAGCCTCTTAATAATATAATATACCAATTACTATCAGTATGTCAAACTAACAATATGGCAAAGCAGAAATGTGGCAGTTAAATGTCACAGGGATAGTTGGCAATCCACTATTCCATTATTAAAAAAATAGGTTGTTGGGTCATTGATACTCGACCAGTGATGTGAAAAGTGTTTCCAGATTTTAAAAAATTTACCTATATTGCCTGAGAGACTCCATCTAATTTTCTCTATATGGATATTAAGTACAGTTTTGTCAGAATAAGTGGAGTCTTGATTCATTCAGGGTCCAATCAGCACTGGTGCTAAATCCCTATTATTTTTCAAGAAAGCAATTTTTTTGCTTGAAGTTAAAACAGAGGTGGTCTTACATAAACTTGTTGATTGTGTTAATGTTTTTGTCAGAATGCTTCAGGGTGGCACTATTAAATTTTGACCTTAATATATTGTTATGCGACAATTGTAAATGCAGAAAAAAAACTCAAATATATACAATAAGTGAGTATCGTTTAAGGGAATCTCTGTTCCGTTATCAGTTCCTTAAGACTGTACTGTATACTCTGTCAGTTGAAGTAATTTATACAGTGCTCGCCATGGTGACATTACAGCACTGGAGTAATGTATACAGTGCTGCATGATGAGAGTACCACTGTCTAGAGCCGGGGTGGGAAATCTTATCCAGAAAGGGCCGGTGTGTATGCAGGATTTCACTGCGATTCCCGGATTAGATTACTAATTAGAGGACTGATTGGCTGAGGAATCCTCACACCTGGGATATACAGCTGACCTACAGGTTATCCCAAAAACCTGCATACACACCTGCCCTTGGTGGATAAGATTGGCCACCCCTAGAATAGGTCAAGGAACGCAGATGCATTTTTGGCTGGATTTGTATATATGTAAATGACTTCTTTTTTTTTTTAACCTACCCATATTTGTCCTTTTGGTTTCAGTAACATTGGAGGCGTGTGCCACAGCCATGCCTGAGCACACTGATACCAGCCTGCCCCCGGAGGAGCGGGTACGCGCCCTCACTAAGAAGGGCAGCGTCGTGGACGTGAACGATGACGTGCCCCCTCGCCGCTACTTCCGGTCGGGCATGGAGATGATCCGGATGGCCAGTGTTTACACAGAGGAGGGCAACACGGAGCACGCCTTTGTACTCTACAACAAGTACATTACGTAAGTAGTGGCTGTTGGGGCACGTGAAGGGAGCCATTGCACAGTTCAGGGGTCTGTGTGAGAGGATCTGTATGCAGCTATTTGTAAGAGATGTGTATCGTGTCACGGTGTGAAAATTAATGAATCTTACCCTCTGTACCTTATCTGTAAAACAATGGAGATATCCAACCCTGGCTGTCTAAGAGCTCTTGGTGATGAAGCAGTGGTTTAATGTGCATGCCATAGTCCCCGATGCAGCATGACAGATGCAGTCCGATGCCTTAACGTGAAGCCCACTCATTTTCGATCATGTCGCCTTTTCCATTTTCAGGCTCTTCATTGAGAAGCTTCCTAAACATCGAGATTATAAAACGGCCAACATTCCAGAGAGGAAAGAGACTATTAGAGTAAGGAAAGATCGTGCCTCTACTCTCATAACATATCTTAAATATTGTTTTTTTTCCTCCCCAATGTATCCATCAATGTCCAATGGGATTCAATAAATATTGTACACATTCTTGAAGGGCAGTATTTTAAGGGGCACATGTTTTATACTAATGCTGTCATTTTAAAATAGAAACTTAAGGAGATAGCCTTTCCACAGGCTGAACAGCTGAAGAAGGGACTTTTAAAGCAGTACGAGAAGGAATATGCTGAATATTTGCTTAAAAAGGTAAAAACGGCCACACCTGCCAGGGTGGATCTTGTACTGTGTTGCAGTTCTTTGTGGGTTTGGGCCCACATGTGTGACTGTGCTGCTCTCGCGAGGCCTCCTTCAGTTCTGTGTCTGTGTGTGTGTGTTTGTGTGTGTGTGTGCGTGATCGCCGCTTGGCAGAAAGCAGAAGAGGCTGCCCTGGAGCGTGAGAACTGCAGGCGACGGGAGCTGGAGGCAGAGAAGAGGCGCGTGGCCGACATGCAGCAGCGTCAGCGCGAGCAGGAGCAGTTCACCGCCTTCGAGGAGATGATCCGCCGGCAGGAGCTGGAGAAGGAGCGCCTGCGTATCATGCAGGAGTTCAGCACCCCCAGCGCGCCCCCTCTCGACGGCCCCCTCGTGCCCGGCGTCCTGGGGCCTCCACAACCCTTCATCTCCAGCCCAACCCAGAGCCCTGGGGGCACCCCAGCCAACACGAGTCCCTCTGTCCCCCAGACACTACCCCCTGCCTTCGACCGCGCCCTCAAGCCGGTAGCTCTGGTCAGCCCAGGGAACAGTAAGGCGCCCTCTACTGGACTATTAATACTACTCAGGAAAAAATATTTTTACCGGTATGCTAAATTGCTAGTTTTTGCAAATCATACAATAAATAAATAAATGTAAAATGGGTATTTCCAGTGAGTCCCAGTAACTTCTATTGGAAAGCAAATTGTTCTTTGTTCTGTGAGACTGGGAAATAGAAATTGATTGGGCGTACTAAGTAAATCTCAAAAAAATCAAATCTACACTGGAAATGGCAAAGAAAATGTTTGGGTATCATGATCTCTTCACGGGACACAGCAGTGACAGAAAGGAATTTCATTTACAATATGCATGTTCAGAAGTAGCACTGAGGGGGAAGAGAGTGCTGTAGGCTTTTCCTCCACTTCCCACCTCAGTCCTATGTCTGTGCCCAGGTGTCATGGTGGATGGTCTGAGGCAGCTGTCTGTGCCCTCGGAGCTCTGCCACAAATTCCTGAAGCTGGCGGATGCCAATACATCACGGGGCGTGGAGACCTGTGGCATCCTCTGTGGCAGGCTGGTGCGCCCCGAGCCCGATCACACGCTCCATCTTAGTGGTTCCACACGCATGCTCTGATGACTGACCTGTCACGTGTGTATATGTGTGTTTCAGACGCAGAACGCCTTCACTGTGACCCATGTGATTGTGCCCAAGCAGTGTGGGGGACCTGACTACTGTGACACTGAGAATGAGGAGGAGCTCTTTCTGATCCAGGATCAGTATGACCTCATCACCTTGGGTTGGATCCATGTGAGTTCCTGACCTCTTTTCCTATAGGTCATTCTTCATGTGGGTTCTTAAAGTTCTTTCAGGGACAGCTAAAGCAGTTGAGCCAGTTATCAGTTTCTACAGTCTGCTTCTTACGATCAAATCCTTATTTCCACCTGCTATATTTCAGAACCCCAAATTAAATGTAAATGTTATCTTAAAAATTGAAAAATGTGTAAGTATAGCATGCTAACAGGATAGGGGTTCTCTAGGACTGTGGATGCTTACCATCAGTTTCATGCAAGTGTGTTATTCATGGTTTCTGTCAATACTGCTTCCAGAATATGCTCTGGAATGGCAGAGCAATCATTTGCTCAGCATGTGTCGACAGTGTTTTTCCTTCCTGTCCTACCAAGACACATCCCACCCAGACGGCATTCCTGTCTAGCGTAGACCTGCACACCCACTGCTCCTACCAGATTATGCTGCCAGAATCCATCGCCATTGTGTGCTCCCCCAAGTTCAATGAGTGAGTGCTGTCTGGGTGGGTGGGCGTATCTGGGAGGAGGGCAGGGTTCGTCACATGGGATTTTGCTACAAGGATTCTGTTTAGCGTGGAATTCCCCAGCACATGATTGGGCAATTCAAACGTCCACACGATCATCCCAGTTCACTTCTGTGAAAGACGCATGTCTTCCTCCCTCGCTTGAGTGTACAAAAGGTAGCAAATGTCTCCTCAGAGCTCATAATTACAACATGTCCTCCTACACATGGTGTGAGAAAGAACAATTGCAGGGTGTACAAGTGCTGCATGTCTTACTGTTGTCACCAGCAGATGCATGGAAACTCAGCATGAGGCTCCAGAGCTGTGGCTCCTTCAGCACCTTCTGGGTTGTTATTGTTGGACATTATTATTTTATGGAACGTAGCTCTGTAGGGCATGGTTGAAGAATCCTTGGTACTTTTGGGGTTCAAGTAGCATGAGGTGAGCATGATGGCATCTGTGCATGTGTTTGCACTTCTCAGGACGGGATACTTCAGGCTGACTGATTATGGGATGGATGAGATCTCGTCCTGTAAACAGAAGGGCTTCCACCCACACCCCAAGGAACCTCCACTATTTTCTGTGAGTAGCACATTCCCAGCCCATCCCCCTGCACCCCACCCCTCCGCCCCTTCATCACCATCTCCACTTCAGCACTGTCAAACCCCAGCTTTTTCCATGAACTCTGGCTGTGTGAACCAGGTTCCCCTGCTTTTTTCCAACTCTCCCACTGTTCTGATGTCTCCTGCAGGCTGGAGGCCACATCACCATTACGGAAAGCAAAGTGACTGTGCTGGACCTGCGGTGATGCCCTCCTGCGCTTCTCTCTGAAGAACTTGCCTTCTCTCCGTTTAGACCCATCAATGACAGTGATGTTGTCTTCCTTTTCCAAACAACCCAGCTTTATTTCCCCTGCTTTAGCAGTCTTGGCCAAGTATTTATATCTTGCTGAAACAGTGCTGTGGGAGCTTCAACTCAGACCCGGACTTTCTGAATAGACTCCAGTCCTGGTATTAACACACATTGCCTTTTATTGTTGTCTCAGATGTATGCAGTAAACATTCTCACAAGATCCACAGAATGTGACTTAAAGTGATTGCACTTAATTTTCCATTATTTCACTTTCTGGTTTTGTCTCACCTCTCAGTGATGAATTTGTAGAAATTTCTGAATCTTTCTTCCCTGTCAGATTTGGCTTTAGTGGCAGACATTTTTTCTTTGAGGGAAGTGCATGTCCTTACTTTTTTTCCACATTTAGAGATGTCCTTGAGACTGTTGTGCTTTCTGGTACTCTAACTGAAAGTTAACAAGAAACACTTTGTACTCTGCAAAGCTATTGGCATATATGCAAATAGATAGAGTAAAGATCCATTTTGAGATACTGCTCATATTACAAAGGAAACATTAAGTGTTCTTAGACTCAAGCCAGTTGTATGTTGTGTACAATTCCGTTATGGCATCATCCTATGGTTTTTGATGTGGCACATTCAGATTCTAATGATTAATGTAGTCTTGGTGCCAGCATTGCCAGGACTGCTAATGATGTCAAACTGGAAAAAGAAACAGCAGCTTTGTACAATACCTTAGTTTAAGGTGAAGTCTTTCTCATAATTCTTTTTTTTTAATCACAGCCTAGATATGTATTCTGTACATATGTGAGATGCTTGAATTCCCTGACTTCTTGGATGGATGAAACTATTCTATTTTGCTACCTCCATGATCTTAGTACAAAACGGGAACAGAACTTGTAGTACTTTGTGGTTAAGAGTGAAATCGTCTATTTCACACCTTTTGACTTTATGGAAACCAAGAATATCAATGAGTAACAGACACCATGAAGAAAACCTGACCCAAAAAATTGCTAATGAACATAGAGGATCAGCCATATTTATATATTATTTAAAAACTGCTATATATTTTTATAACAATGTGGACATGGTATTGTGAGTTATATAAGGGGAGATTTTTGTGTCAAACTGTCATAATATCATTGAGGCATATGACCCCAAAAATCTACTCGATGAATGGTTGTGTCTGTAGTGACAGACATTGCACTTATTAAAGTGAGTGGACCAAATGAGGCAAACAAGAATGATTACCAATATGTGAAACCATAGGTTTCAGCTGTTATTGCTGATTGTTTTCTGATGAGGTTTAAAACCTTGTCCTCTTAGATGTATTTTGCAAAATAACTTAAATTATTTAATTACTATCAGTTAATTTTCCTATGTCAAGCTGTACAAGGCAAAACGATCTGAATCTGAATGCTTCATGTCTGCACCTCTGAAGCAGGACACAATTAACTGGTATTACTGATTGTGTCATTCATGTCCACTGTTCTGGCAATCTGCATATTTATTCAACTGATATTTAGATAAGTAGAATGAATCATAAAATTATGTTTCTAATATTTTACCTTAATATTAGTTTTTCCTTTCCCTCAGAACCATTTATGTTTAGGTTACACTTTTAAAGATTAAATCTCTTACTGTCTTCATAAAAGTGACTTTTCTATCCTCACTTCCATTCTTTTCTGTATTTTTATGTAATCTGCCATATTAACTTCTTCTACAAAACAGGAAATTGTCAAATATATCACATGTGATGCCTAGTACCTTATGATGAGGCGTAACATATAATGATATTGTGATTGTCAATAAATGTGACTGGAGCAAAACATAAACATCTTTACATGTTGGGGAAAAAAATCAGCTTTTTTTTGTGCTAACCGCCTTACCTGCCTTGGTACCCCGCTGTCACTGATGCCCCCTTTCTTTGCAAGCTTTAAAAAGCAGCTCCAGTAACTATAAAGGGCAGATTCTCTCCGCACAGCATCCCATGTGATCACCTGACCTCCTGAACCTGTGTGGTCATGCCTGCCTTGCTGTGTCTCCTCTCTAGTCGCCCTCTCTGATTGCACCCGCTGCGGCAACGGCTTATTGCCTAACAGAGAATGGACGGATTACACCGGTCTTTAAATGGATATCCTTGCACCCCAGTCAGACTTTTCGGCTGAGAACTTAACGCCCAATCTTACCACTCCTACAGCCTGCTTTCTCTGCATAAGGATGTTCCTCACTGGAGGCTGTATCTTTGATATGAAACTCCCAAACCTCTAATTCTAACTTAATTGTATTGCCTGCTGCTGCAGGGGCAGCAATTTCTGGCAGTAGTTTATCGTATTTCCTAAAAAGCAACTGTGGTCTGTCATCTCAGAAATACTACATCAGTGCTTCTTGGTAGTCTAATGTTGCACGAGTAACAATTGTTTTAATTCACTACTTTTGCTGTTATCGTTACCATTTATGTTTATTAATGTTAATGTATTGATTGTACGGTGAAAACAGGTGCTTTGAAAGTGGCATTGGTGGCCAGGGGTTACTGGTAGAAGTCAAAGGAGCGGTTTGATGTAATTAGCCTGATTTTTTTTTGTCTCCTCAATGTATGCATTAATAAAGTATAAAATTAAAAAAAACATGCTGTGTGCCTGTCAGACACGTACAGCAGAGAGCTGCCAACAGATTCTGCATCCTGAAAGATTTCCTGTCTGACTTAAAGAATATCTAACCTGCAATGTGAAGTTCCTGCTAACAAAACACCATTAGTCCAGGCAGCGTGTTGTGATTAATGGTGATTTGATCTGAGTGGTGTATAATCAATTATCAATAGTTATTTTCAGTTATTTCTGAAATTACAGCCGGATTCTACATTAAAAGCATATATATTTCACATACAGTATTGAATCAAATAGGAACAGATTTGACGGTGCTTGCCACTCTTGTTTCAGATGGAATAAACTTAGACGAAATTAAATTCCGTAGAGAGATGTAAAGGCGACAGGTTATTGCCGCTTCTGAAGGAAGCATTCAGCACCTCGGTCAGCTCACAGCGCCACGCCGTTGTTTTGATGGGGCGCATTGCGTAACCACCGCGCATGCGTACCGCTTCACCATCAGCTGTCCTCCAGTGGTCCACCTAGGTCGGTCTGGGCGATTTGCCTCCTTGCAAAAAATGGCAATGAAGGCACTCCGAGGAATGGTGAATGGGGCCATGAACGAAATTTCCTCCGCTGTAAGCGGAGCGAAGGTAACCGCGGCCAGGGAGCACGTACAGGCCGTCAGCCGTGACTACATCTCGCAGCCTCGTCTCAGTAAGTAGGGAGCAGATCCTGCTGATCACGATTTGCCGCACGATTTCATGAAAGTGCAATGGAGGTGATGTTTGCTTTATTTCTACACTAATCAATGACATTATATCGTTAGTTGTTCACTAACGTGTTTGATTTTCCTATATATAATATGCAATATTAATATCTGATTGGAGCTGATATAGGTATTACCGTATATTAAACGTGAGTTTAATGCTTGCAGATAGTGATCTCCTTATGCGCAGTTTGCTGCTGCGCGTGAATGAGTAATGCTCTTAGTAATGCTTTTTTTTAACGACGCAATGTTTACTGCACATTTTCTGCTGGGCATAGTAGTATTTTAGGAAAATCAACCATCGTATTTCGTCAACAGGGTAAATCAAATAACTCAGCACGAGCGTCGAGGATCCCTTACGGCCTGCTAGGCCAATTCTGATGTATCTTATCCGATATGCTTTTGTCTGAGTTAATTGTTAGTCTGCAATTCAACTGTGTTTTCCCATGCTACAGTCATACTATCGAACTGAAACGAGTAGAATGTATGGTGTACACAGATGGTGTTTGGATGCAAAGACAATTTGAGTCCATGTCTTGGCTAACCAGCCCTGGTGAATTTTTTTCTCTCTGAATCATGAGCTGTCAGTAATTGAAGGCTGTTAGTGTACAGACGATGACACTTAAGGTAGCTTGGCCTTTCAACAGCACAGAATCAGCACAACAATCACCAAATAAATGTTTAAAAATTAAACCTGTTTCTAAATACCAGGGTGCATACACATACATAATTTTGAGGGATTTATTGAGAGTAGGATTCTGTACATTATTCGTCTGGAACCACTATGGTATATTTATGTTATCGTGTTTTTCCAGAAGGTGCCATATTTGTGGTGTAAACTGCCGGTCCTATACTGGACATAACATAGTCTTCCACATGATATTGTTTTAAGTAACTCTCCTTGCTGAAAGTGTTCCACAACATAATAATGAAATGAGGGTGAAGGCCTTTGCTGTGACAAGGTTACTTAAAAAATACATTAATTTCTGTCTAGACATGAAATAGCAAGTGCGACTCAGGGAAGATGAGTGCTATTCATTAAATTTACTACAACAGTGAGTAACATATAGGTGTGTAAAAAGTTGCTTGTGTGTGTAAATCTCCAAAGCACGTACATGTCTAAGACATAACCCAAGGTCACTGTTTCTGTGTCAATATCAGTGTGTTGTTGTGTCCGGCTTAGTCCTGTATGCACTATCCTACTAAAAGTCACATCAACTTGACTGAACATTAACTTGATCGAACAATCCAAACCATGAATAGCAATGCAGTATTAGATACTTTTTCTATATTCTATTTTTCTATATTTCCCTTTTCATCTTATAGAAGGGTTAATGGAGCTACGGACAATAGTACTCCTGATTTTCTACACATTGAAGACTCATGACTTTTGCTTAGCTCAGATGATGAATAATGTGATAGCCATGAGGCTGGAAGCAGTGCATGTAATCTTGGATCATTCCAGTTGAGCCAGTTATTATGAAAACAAAACACAATATAACTACAAGAACAGTCTACTCAAGCATAATATTGGTGACTAACTAACTTTAATCCTAGCCACTTTCTTGTCCTGTACCTACAGCCTATAAGACAGTATCTGGTGTCAATGGACCTCTGGTTATTTTGGATCAGGTTAAGGTATGTGAATCTTCCATTGTCCTCGGCCAGTTATACTTCTTTTGGTACTCTAAGCACTGCAACACTGATCTGTCCTGCTCAATGATGCCTGTGCTACTGTAATTACTTTGTATTTTGCTTTAGACAGTGTAACATGAAACTTGTATAGAATCAGTGTCGTGCAAGTTTTAATATTTCTTACTCACGTGAGTGTGAGTACCACGATTCAAGAGTGTATTTGTCATATGCACGGTAAATAGTCAGTTCCACTATGCAATGAGAATCTTACTCTGTATGCCCTTCCAGGAAACACAAAATAAACACGAAACATGGATCACTAGTACAAATCAATTAAGGTGTATACTGTAACACAAGAAATACACTCACCTAAAGGATTATTAGGAACACCTGTTCAATTTCTCAATAATGCAATTATCTAATCAACCAATCACATGCCAGT
>JABFEA020000043.1:13275770-13287101 GCA_019775915.2 Cyphomyrus plagiostoma
AAGTTACTAATAAGCATATATCATAGCATAAATTGGTGAATTTAGAAGAAATCTACAGATGCAAACAGATGGAGGATAGATACACTCTAAAAAATGTAGTAAATCTGAGTAACTGCATCTGGTACATTAATCAATAAAACTGAGTAGAAATAAGTTAACATTAAACATTAAAAATAACAATATTTATAAATTAACTTTTTATTTATGAGTAATTTAACTTTTTTTTTAATTTCCTCTAAACCTTTATAAAATAGTATTCCATACAACCACAAATACATACATGACATTGGCTTTTATTGAATTTTTCTCAATTATTTTGGTAAGTTTAATTCAAACAATCAAGTAAGATTTTCAGAGATTTTATTAAGTTAATAAAGTTAAATATTTCTCTAATATTTACTAAGCCACAGAATATTTTTTAGAGTGTAGTAGGTTTAAAACAAACTCCATCTAAATGTGGATTTTGAAGGTTTTATTTGATGATGGTGATACAGTCCTCCCTCAAATGTGAAACTAAGTCCATGTCAGTCACCATCAGTTATTGTGTATGTGTACATGCATAGCAATAATAATATTAACTAGTAGCATAGAAAATGTTTTCAAAACATGCACATTGTGGAATGGTTTCCTTTGCTGCTCTATAAACCTAGTGAATACTAAGGAGACCATGGTTTCTGTGTGAACTGATTATTTTGTAGACATCTTTTGAAAATTAAACAATTGCATGAGTTTGAGGAAGATAAAATTAACTTTTTAAATTATTTTTTTAAAAAGGAAGTCAGTGTTGCGTTAATATATATACTTTTTTGTTTAAAAAAAGAAAAAAATGCGTAATTATGAGAAGTGCCCTTTATTTCACTTGAGCCCCTGCCCCTCAAAATGTCTGTGCACGTCCCTGCAGTCACCAATGTATCTGAGGAGGTTCCAAAGAGTATCACGTCTAGCTTCCCTGGTTCTGTTTCAACACTATCTTTTACCCTTTGTAGATATCACTCATCCCATTCCTGATTTGACCGGTTATATCACAGAGGGACAAATCTACGTTGACAGGCAGCTACATAACAGACAGGTCTGTATGTTTGGTACAGTGCAATATCCAGCTTGTTTGTTTGTCATGTCACTTTTTTTCTGGTCTGTTGAAAGGAACTTATTGAAGATGTACTGTGTGCTTTCCTTTCAGATCTACCCTCCAATCAATGTGCTTCCATCCTTGTCTCGACTGATGAAGTCTGCCATAGGGGAGGGGATGACCCGTAAGGACCATGCTGACGTGTCCAACCAGCTGGTGAGTAGCAAACAACTCCCATAATGCTTTGCCATTTAATAGGAAATTCCACGCACAACTGTTACCCAACCGTAACTGCTAAATAAATAACCGTATTGTTATCTCCTGTTGCTAGAACCAAGTGGTGGTGGTTCATTTCCTTATGATTGTCTGCTATAGGAATGCATGCATCTGATGGTTCTGCATTGACAGGCAGTGTTTGTTGGTCTGTACGCAAGCCTTGTGTTTTTGGTTGGCAGTATGCTTGCTATGCCATTGGGAAGGATGTTCAGGCCATGAAGGCTGTGGTGGGGGAGGAAGCCCTGACTGCAGATGATCTTCTGTACCTGGAATTCCTGCAGAAATTTGAGAAGAATTTCATCTCTCAGGGTCAGTAGAATTGGTTGGCTTCTGATCTGCACATTTTTTTTAAAACTGAACTTTATCTGTTTATCGTTTATTTTAACAATCTTAAAAACATATAGACTGCCAACACAAAGATGCCATTTGTTGGTGTTTTCTGTCCAACAGGTGCTTATGAGAACCGAAATGTATACGAGACCCTTGATATTGGCTGGCAGCTGATGAGAATCTTCCCCAAGGAGATGCTCAAACGGATCCCACAGAGCACCCTGGCCGAGTTCTATCCCCGTGAATCCAAACATTAATGCCCAGTCACGGCCCTCTAGCAAGCCATGTTTAACTGTCTTTTTGACCATGCTGCTGTCAAGTCATTTAAGCAACATGTGTGAATACATTCTGTGATTCAGCTTGTTGATGCCTCAGTAGAATATCAGTGTGTGTGTTTTTTGTGTATTATGAAAAAAAAATGGATATTACAATTATTGTACACAGTTATTGTATCAGAAATAGAAGGGGTACACAGGTTATATTAACTATATGAAGGTTTTTCAGTAAGGATTACAAAAATACCAAGGCCATCTGGGCAGAAGTTTAACAAACATATTAAGCATAGATATATAATATATAGATATAGAAAAACAACTTTTACAGTATTAATTATAACAGTGATTATGGATAAAAGGCATGGAAATTAGATGATGTTAAATATAAGGCCGTGTCTATACTTGGAGTTTCTCTAAATTGTTTTGCTTGAATGTGCAGAGGATTAATTAAATGTCAGAAGTCATGTTCTTTGCACAACTCAAAAATGTACTTTTCCCACAATTGTAACAATCCATTACTCAAAATCTCTGCATTAATTTGATGTGCCAATCACTGTTTTAGTGTTTACATATGAAGCTATCTACAGATAACTGTTGTAATTGTTTATTTATGGTACCTGTTTTCATTGGTTTGCTTGAACAGTGTGTCCAAAAAATAGCTACCTGTATTTATTTATTTATTTGAAGCTGTTAATTACAATGTAACTGTAATTGTTTGAATGTGTTGTGCATTTTTATGTTTTATGCCATCTCGGAACGTCCATAATGTAAACATAATATAAAAATATAATTTATCTGCTTGTCACTAGTAAATTACATATGAGGCACTAACGGGTACTTTGACAAACCGTGACGACAATGTCAAGTTAAACTGTTTTGCATATATGTAATTGGTAGTGACTATAAATACATAATAAATTATGGAAAATGTGGTGAATCTTTTTGGCCTTTGACAGGTTTAGAATAATTTGAAGCTAAACGTGACTACAGTACCTCATTAAAGAAAACTGGAGCCAAGACCTGATCGATTGGCAATTTGCATAAATTTCTTTCCAGGGAACGCAAGTCGAAACCTGACAATTGAGCTGGAATGTACGTCTTTAAATAGAATCACTTTATAAATCCCCAAGGAGTAATCCTCTGTTCAATTTATCCCATCTTGCTCTCTATATAAAACGACGACACATATGGTGGGGGAGGGGGGATCAGCCAGAGGAGCTGAGGTCTAAAGGCCTTGCGAACCGACACAAGGTCACGTGACTGGTCTGCTGGGGACCAACTCGAACCGGCGCCTTTTGATCACAGGTAGAGGCTTAGCCCGCCGAGCCACATATACCGTTGTCGAATAGTTTAATTTACGTATCGAGACGTATAGGTACGTATACAATGAATATACGTGATAACGTTAATCGTCTGTAAATAATTGGAGGAAAAGATACAGCTGCCATTTTTAAGTAATTGGGCCTGCAGGTGTGTGAATTGAGCCGGTTAATGTATGCGCTACTATGCTGGGGAAAGTTTGGGGTCTCTTTTGCTGCAATAAAAGAAAATATTCAGGTTTGTAATTTAGTTTTTTTATTTAATGGTAATAGTTTCTTTTTATCATAACATTTTCCTACAAACAGATCAAACTTCGTCAGGCGAGAGCAACTGCAAAGTCAAACGTGTCTGTTCTGCAGAGGTATGATTATTGTTAGATTAACTATTAAGCACTTAAGCGTTTAACCTTTGGATATCCTCATTGAAATCTAACGAGCACTTAACGTTATGCTTGTTTTCCAGGCTGTAAATGCTGTTTCGCAGGCGAAGGACGGCGCCGATGGTGGGAGTGAAATGCGGCAAAGGGGAGAGGAGAAGGCGGGCAGGGACGAGGGCTTGCGGGCGCTCGGTAACGCTGACCGCACTCACGCTTTCAGACAGTCACACAAGAAATCTTATGGCAATTCTATATTATTCCATCACAAACCTAAAATTGGCTATATCAAAAGCGTTGGGGCAGTTTTCAAAACCTACAGAATAATTACCGTAGACAAGGTAATTTTACATCGTAACCTACATACTTCTTGCTGTCAACACGCTTGTCCGTGTACGGATATGTTACGACCCCTATGGTGAACTGGACTAAAGTAAATAACGCAAGAGAGCAGTTTGCAAAGTATAAATAAGCACTTAACGTAAGAAATAATCAGTACCACTTTTCTCATAGAATGCCAAGTACATGTTGACACGGAAAACACGGACATGTCCCTTAATGACTTTACCCTGGATGATCTGGTTACCTTCATTGATCAGGTAAGGGTTCAGAAGGGTTGCAGGCCTATCGAGTAAAGACAGCCCGATAGTGTGAGTGAAATAAGATTAATTAGTTCTAGTTTAGCATAGATGTGTCCATATTATGTTCTTAGTTCAGTTTTAAGGTAGTGCCAAACGTGCCTGTAGAATATTACATATTAATAGTTTGTACAAATGATTTGGATGTCGCACGTTATGGTAAGCTGGCAAAACAAGGGGGTTATTTATGCAGTCTTGAGGTTAACTGTAATAGGCTGACAAAAATATAGTCACGATTGGAAAGGTCATGATTATGAACAGCATGGTGTGTACATTTGCTGGTACGGTTAATGTGTGGTGTTTTTTGTATTAATAAACCTCAACACGTTTGGATTGTTGCCTTTTCTGAGTACTTCTGTTCTCACCGTCCGTTGGTGCAGTGTTGCCAACTATTTTCAATGGAAAGTAGCTAAAGTTTGCTCGGAAAGTCGCCAAATGTCGCTAGATGACGTCATGCGCATATTTACATATTGATGACGTAATTACGTCGTATTTGCATTCTGCGTTTTCCCTAATCCTTCCTCACGTGTCCAATATAAAACTCATTATCAATTACGTTACATATTATCTGTCAGACAACACAACGGAACTTATTAACCAGCAGTTACATCCTAACTGAGAATACATCCTAACACTGCACGGGAATATGCTGCTCCTTTCAGCCTGAGCTAGTGCTCACTGATCAGAGCAGACACAGGCAGTGTTGCAAAATTTAGCGACTTTGTCGCTAGATTTAGCGACTTTTCAGACCCCCTTGACGGCTTTTTTTTTTTCTTTTTCCAAAAAAGCGCCTAGCGACAAATCTAGCGACTTTTGGACAAACCTTAGCAACTTTCCAAATGTCGCCAAACTGTCCTGTAAGCGCGAGGTCTTGCTTTCCCGGTACAGTTACTCACCTCCCTGTGTCTGCTCTGATCAGTGAGCACTAGCTCCGGCTGAAAGGAGCAGCATATTCCCGTGCAGTGTTAGGATGTATTCTCAGTTAGGATGTAACTGCTGGTTAATAAGTTCCGTTGTGTTGTCTGACAGAAAATATGTAACGTAACGGCCGTTTGTAACTTGAAATGCTGTTAATTCGTTATTCAACATAATTTTAAGCATATATACAAGTACAAAGAACTAGTATGCTGGGAGTACGCACGCTACGCTGCTGTGCGGCGGGAGTAGCGGCCAGGAGTCGTACTGGGCGGAATTCTTTTTTCCTCAATCCAAGGGTGAAAGTTCAGTGATGAGAGGGAACCTTCTGGCAAAACAAAGAACGGGTATGGTGCACGAGGAAGGACAAGAAGCAGGAGCTGGACATGTCAATGATACTGCTGAAGGCTTCAAACTTCAAAGTAGGTTTCTAACATAACCACCATGGTCATTTTACAGAATTCTGTGGATTCTTAACTTTAATGTTATTTTTATTGACTTGTAGCAACTCGCTGTTGCTTTTAGTACTATTTGTAGGAAAATTCAAAAAAAGATATTTGGATTTGTATATTGGGTGATTTTTGAAGGACTTTTTATAAGATATTTTAAAACCCCGTCACAGAGTCTTGTAAGCATCACAAGTGTCCAGGAATGAATGAAGTACTGGAGATGATGCGTGATGGTGTGTCTCTGAGACATGTGATTGAGGTACACAAGGTAAATCTGGCCTGAGGGTTTGCAAAGCTTTTGGTGAAGTTGGCTGACAGTTTTATTTGTTGTGCTTAACCAGTAACTATGAGAGAGGGCTGTCATCCCCTTAGCCCAAATAATTTCAACCCCCGTGATAAGTATATTGGTGTGAAATGGTGTAGTGGTTCAGTGCTTAGTGTTACAACACCACACCACCATGATTCTGAGTCTTATCCTGCTTTTATGTATGGTTTTATTTGCTTGCACATCATGATTTTCTCACACAATTTTAAGAAGGAAAAACAAAAGGTCACCACTAACTTTTCAATGTGTGTACATACCCACACCATATTTCAGGTTTCTTATTCATGTTAATGGCTTGTCATCAGTTGGAAGCAGAACCTGAATTGGACAGCCAGATGGAGTCAGAACTTCACAGAATTCTGAAGAAGAGGAAGGCATCTTCAGACAACTATATTTCAGGTGGGTCATTAGTCACGCTGACTTGGAGTTCTATGCTTGATGATATTTTCTTATGTAAAAGTGGTGGAAAAACTATATATAGTTTAGATAAATGTTCTGGGTTTTGGGTCACTCGGGAGAGATGTGATGCAATTTTTGGCATGTTGTTCAACACACAGATGGCTCTTTGATTAGGAATCCCACGGAATCGTATATGGTGACGGTCCCCCAGAATGGCTCAGCCCTGAAAAGCTGCCCTGGGCAGAGCTACCTACACCAGGAGGAGGGGAATGGCCAAGAGTAAAGGCACAAAAGGTAATCACGTCATTATGGGTAATTATCTACCCATTTTGGGTAATGTGAGGTAATTTGCTGAAGGTTTGCAGTAAACCCATGATGCACAAGAAAAATCACATTTATCTAATATGAATTTCAAATGGTGGCTATAAGAAGGTGTTTCCTAAGAGCAGAGAAGGATTAGAAAGCTATGATCTAGCCCATGGGGTATGACTATATGAAAGGATAAACAGCGCTCCCCGAAGCTTTGCGTAGTAGTGAAATGATTAAGTCCTGTCCTATTTGTGTTCAGTTACACAGTAACATACAGTGCGAGTCTAAGTTTCTGCTGGGTTTATTTCCTTTCGTCCATTGTGAGCTTTATGCATCCATGTGCAAGTTTGCAAGTTGTCAAAAGTGTTTTTTTTTTTTTTTTTTTTTTTTTTCCTACCCCCCTCTTTGTTTCCTTTTGCTGAGGAGAATCTTACCCACTGGTGGCAAGAATTTGTATCTTTGATACTTGGCAGGTATCCAGTCACAGAAGCCAGAACTTTCTCAGTGTTGCTGAAAATGAGCCAACTCAATTTGTCTTGTGTGACGTGATGAAGTCTCTGCAGACTACAGCTGGCAGATGAGAGCAGTGGTTTCATTTCAGACAGATGTTTCTGGATTCTTAAACACAGTTGCCTCTGAGAACAAAAGCCACCCTGCTTGAAACGAGCCCAGTCTTTCTTTGGGCAGGCAAATCCCATAATGTCCTAGCAGCCTCTGGCAGGCATCTTGAAGTATTTGGTGGTTGTTAAGTTACTGTATTTGTTTCTATATTTTGAGGAACAGTGAGGTTGTAATTTAAATGATTGCCAGTTATGTGATAAACAAATGCAATATACAAATATTATGCGATATTCATCAAATCTGTTAATTTTTTTTTTTTTCTTTCATAAAAGCAAAGCTGGTTTCTCACAAGTAGATTATGGCCGTTCAGTCCTGGAACAGGAGGGCCGTGCTTATTGCATGTTGTCGTTCTGAAGCAGTTTCAGATCAAGGTTAAATTAGTGCAATATTAAGATATAGAGCATTCAGCTGGTATCTGTCTAACAAAGACACAGTTCTTCATAGACATTGTTGATCGTTTTATGAACACTACGGCTGCCTATGTGTGTTTATAGTGTGTGTGTATAGCGTGTATATACATAAATTATCATACACTGATTTTGTTTATTTATTGGCTTTTTAGTGATCTGTTCAGACTTGTTTTTGGAAGTTGTCTCTTCTCAATGGTGACTCTTTCACCTGCAATAAAAATATATCATTAGGTAGAAGGGTATAATGCCTAATTATCTGGAAGGTTCCACCCCCATCTCCTAAACATGCTGCCACATCCTCTGGGCAGTTTACACAGGATTTCGCTCGCTGTCCAAAAATAGCTAGTTGAATGAGTGTCTCCAGACTCGGAGAAAATGTGCCGATGACACACACAGAATTGAGGATGGAACCCCGGCACTGGACCTGTGAAGTCACAGTTGTGATATGAGAATGGGTACAAAATATAGAGCTTGGTGCATGTCGAGAAGCAGAGAGCATTTTGACACCATAATGTCAGATTAGAAGTTACTGTTCATTTTGATAAAACATAAATTTGGTATTACAATCACCTTTTATGCAGAAGGTTTTATTTTTATACCGGGATTGGCGCTGTGAGTCATCGAAGGCTGAAAGACCTGCTGCGTTTGGGTCTTTCATTGCCAATATCTTTAATTCCTGGGTGATCAAACACATTAGTCCACGGCCTGTGTTCTAGCTTCTCAGGTCATGAATTTTGAGGGGAAAAACTTACTTTGCCATTAAACCCACTCCTGCTTTGCTGGTGTGAAGAAGCATCAGTCTCATGAATGAGAACGAAGAGGTGAAGCTTGTAAGCACAGGGATGATGTCATGATTTTGGGTGTTAAGCATTAAGGAGTGCACGTGTGCATGTACGTTCTGCTCTTGCCTGGTCTGTACCAGCATGCTGTTTCAATTTACTTTTAAGAATACAATTCACATGTGTGACATAAGACTTCTATTGTATGTGTTTTTGCAGTTGTTAGTCAGTAGGATTATGTGCTGCTAACGGATTTCTGGCTAAGCTCAGGGAGAATGCCCCCCTGCTGTTTGACTGGTCTGTAAAAAGCCAGAAAGGGTCTCGACCAAAATTAATGGGTTTAGCAGAAGTTGGCCTCATGTCTCCAAGGTAGCTATTGAATTACAGTCATTGTTTAACTTGTTTCTAAATTTCTTTTTTTTTTGTTTTTATGATACTGTTCAGGCTCTGCTTTCAGGGGGCAGATTAGATTTCACTGACGAAAACATTTCATACTGGTCCTCAAGCTTTGTGGGATCTATATTGTAGTTGGTCACTAGAGGGAGCCAAAGATTACATAATGTCTAGATTCCATTTTCAGCAAGTAGTACATTTTTAAGCAGTGAGATGAAATCTATATTGTAATGGATTTCAAGATGGGGTAATTGTTGGCTTTATGTTGAACTTTTTGAATGACATTGTAATTGGTAATGAATGATAAAGTACAGTTTCCAAAAGTTCCCAAGATTTGCTTTGTTCTGACTGTTACAAGGTTGCCTATTGTGCAGAAAAGCACTGGGCCAGTAATGTTTTTGCATTGTGAGAATATGACCTAGCAGCCCCTGCCACCTACAGTTTCTGTCATTATTACAGGCAATTAAGTTTCCTTTAACACACAAGGCGAATCGCTCCTTAGAGGTGATTGATTGTACCACACGACGGTGAAGTCACAGTGGCTCCTCTGCATCTGTATTTGTGCAAGAGGCGAGCAGACTGAGAACTGCAAGCGAGTGAGCAAATCAAAGAACCGCTAAAATGAACAGCAATGATATGGGGGTCACCATGGCTGCCAGTCCTTCCAGCTCATGCACACACACGCACACACATGCATACACCTCACATGTGGAGCTTGGCCTTAGCTTCTCATTTCTCTTTTTCCTCCATTTCCACGGCTTAAACATCCGGCTCAGGGAGGCCAGCTTGCTCCTGCGGCCAATGGGAGGCGTCCGGAGCCCAGAAACCAGTCCTGTGGAATGTAGCGCCCTCTGCTGGTCCATTACATCTATAGCAGAAACCAAACTGAACCTTTACTTTGATGCTAAGGCAATAATTTCATCCAAGTACTGCTGCAGTCACAAAGCACATTCAGCTGATTACTTATCTATTGCTTTTCTGGCTATTTTCTGAAGAAATGTGTGTTAAGTCTCATCAGTAATGGTAAAACAGCAACTTGGGTTTCAACCAGTTTACAAATTCATGCCTTCGGTCAGGGTGAGCAGCTCTGTAAGCCTCACACGCACATCTCACCCAGCCATACAGGCCATGTTCCTCTTTCAGATGGAGTCTGAGAGCACAAAGGCGTGTTGCCTTACAGTGCATAGCTTCATACTCTGTTATTTTTTTTTTACAGAAGACTTGACTATTATTTAAGGCAGTGTTTCCCAATCTGGAGCTGGGAGGGAGCAAAAATGTGGACTGTATGGCAGGGAGCTGGGGGGAGCAAAAATTTGGGGTCCCCATGGACTGGAATGGGAAATGCTGATGTAGAGGTTTTGATGCAAGATTAACCAAAATGTATGATGAAAATAGCAGATGATGTGTTATTCTACTGAAGGAATGATGCACAACCTTTACCAGATAGTGCTGAGCTGGGGGTGATGTGGTGCGAGACAGAGGATTCCCTTTGTTGTTTTTCATTAGCCATCTTGTGAATATTTCATAGCTGACATACAGTGCGACCTTAGTGTGAGGTGGCGCGTACTCCCTGCCTGAGCTGCTGTGTTGCTGGCAGACCCTCCATATTACACAGCCCGGCTTATCTATTTTGATAAAAATTACACTCAGGCTTTACCCCGAAACACCCCGAAAATGCTGCCTCATCTAGCCGCATTCAGATTTTAGCTAAGTTAAAGCATACAGTTTTTTTTAGATTTTGAAAATATAGCTTTTCACAACTTTTCAGGGTATTTATGGGTATTACGCACATCCTGCTCAGGTCTAAGTGAGAGATCTGCTTTGTACGGCATGAATTGCCATTTTACATGCATCTGCAAACCTTTGTGATTTATTTTTACTACTGTACACTGTGAGATAAGCAAGTTTTTACTGCACAGGGTTTGGGAAACACTCCTCTGCGACTCACTCCAGTGCGTCCACTGAGGCCAGTAGAGCAGTTTCGCTGCAGTGTTGACCTACCAGTGCCACCCCACCCAGGAGATAGATGCAGCACCATCATCTTACAGCTACGTCAATACGGCGTGTAGGAAGGGACAAAAAAATGTGCAAATTCAGATGTGGCCAAATACCTCAGTCACAGTTCTGCCAAATCAGGGCCTTTTAAAGGCAGCGGGGCCATCCATGAATGTGGAAATGACTGCTTGTGGGTAGATATGTCCTCCCCATTCAAGGCGTGGGAGGGCCCGCAAACACCACCCTGGGTATCCGGAGCACGAGTCTGCCCCAGTAACCATAAGCACAGAATCCAGGTCAGCCAGAGAGGCGATGCAGCGGTCAGCTTGCCGTTGTCATGGATACAGCTCCTCAGAGGCACAGTATCACAATTCCGTGTGGGGAATGTGTGTGTATGTGTGTGTGTGTGTGTGTGTGTGTGTGTGTGTGTGGGGGGGGGGGGGTGGGGGGGGTAG
>JABFEA020000043.1:13287201-13313563 GCA_019775915.2 Cyphomyrus plagiostoma
CCCCCCCCCCCCCCCCCCACCCCCCCCCCCCCCCCCCCCCCCCCCCCCCCCCCCCCCCCCCCCCCCCCCCCCACACCTCTGCATGCTGTTAAGGTTTTGAGGAGTCTGGTTTAGGGCTATCATATTTCAAATGGCAGAAATGACATTTTAAATCCCCTTCAGGAATTATCTTTATGGAAGAGTTTTAGCACATATTCAGTTTTTTGGTGTCAGTTATGCTATGAGGAAAGAAGCATGTTTATGTACCTTCAGGGGATGAACCTGTGTGCATCTTAATCTCTGTCAGCAAGGTAGGTGTTAGCTCACTTTTTCTGCTGGACTAGAAAATCCTGTAGGGCTCTGAGTCTAGGATAATGGCAATTTCACTTGTTGTTTTTTTTTTTTTTTTTTTTTTAGATGACTCTATTTTCTGAAACATTAAATTTATATAATTAAAGAATGGTCCGTTATTAAACGGCATAGAGGCGGTAAACAGCAGTTCTTTGAGAAAAGGGGAAAATAACAGGCAGATATTTTTAAAGCTTGTACTGGAGACATGGAGACTGGCTTTTTCTGGTGCTAGATGGCAAAGGCTTTGGGTGTGTTCTGTTTCTGTGGGGACAGAAGAATAGTAAAAGAATAGAAAAGAGGAGGAGGGTATAATTATTCAAGTGCATGTTCTCTAGGCGAAGGTGGGAGCTTGGGGAAGGAGAGCTTTTGAGAAGATGGCGCTCCGTGTGTCTTTGTGTGCCGAAACACACAGGCTGCAGCTACTGAATATGCTGTAATGTGACACGATGCGGTTGTCAAAACACGTCTGTGCGTGACTGTGGTAAACAGCACTTTTGAAGGGTCATTTTGAATGGGAATGCTGAGCAGTTATTTTGGAAGTGTTGTCATGGTTCACGCCCACAACAAGGGAGAAACCTTTCTGAACATCTTAACTCCAGGATTTGAGCTGTTTGGAAAAACATGGTATGAATTTATTGTATTTAGGGACTTCCCCAGATGTTCGACTTAAAATTAACCCCTCTCCCCCCTAGAACCCTATCAGCTGCAGTGGTGTGGCTTTACATAGTGCTTCTTGTGCATGTAGAGATGGAAATCCACACATTCAGCATGCTTCTGATGATGGTAAAACTGATCACTCTGATGGTGGGTGGGTCCCTTGGTTCATAAGGAGACCCTCCCCTTCCCTATCAGAATTGCCTACCACAATTGTCCTTGACTCATTAACTTCCAATTTCTGTTTTAATAATCTTCTCTGGGCTGTGTCTGTATTGAGCTCCATTTAATCGTTACCTTTTTGGGTCATGTGTTTAGAATAAGTTGAGGTCACTGTAAGTAGGGCAAGGTTACTGCTAAGGGCTGGCCTTATAGCCCAAAACCTTCACACAGCATCAAGAGCAGGGAAATTAATACTCTAACTGTAAAACTGAGAACTGCCTGATCAGTAAATGCCAATATCACTCTAGCCAATTTTTCTTTCCCCCAAAATGTTCTACTTAACTCTGTTGCTCGTCAGCATCTATTCCTTGTTCCCTGATCTGCATCGTTTTTTTAACTGATACTTCGTGTTTGAGATTTGATTGTACCCAAAAGATCTTTGGTTTTCTGTATTTTGAAACGTCATTCAGTCTTTATTTAATATGTGAGATATGGCAAAGAAGCCAGGCCAGGCCTTTGTGGCCGATGGGTAACGATGGCATTTGAAACCAGGTTCCATTTCATCACAAATGTTTATGAAGATGAACCCCGGTAGCTTTTTTTATCGATCGTGGTTGTATATTAACCACTAGGTGTCACTATTGTAAATCGGTTTATCACTCTTCTGCACAGGTGCTTTTACTTTTATCCTTATCACTATGGCCCTATATGCAGTTATTATCTCTCAAAATGCATACTAGCCATTTATAACTGTAAAGATGCCTTTTGTATAAAGGTTATGTTAGGAGGCAGTTACTTGTAGTCTAATTGTATTTGTAATCTCTCTTGGAACTCAAATGCTCCTGCTATAGGGCCACTGTGAACCACAGCCTTAGTGTGGCTGAATCACTTTCTTTGCCCTGTTGGAAAGCCAGCGGTGCCGGGACAGTGACAGGAAATTGCCCTCACCAAGTTTTACCGACGGCATGGAGGCCATGCTTAATGACCTGGTGGGTTTAATACTGCAGCCCCATGTGGGCGTCATTTACAATGACAAATGGATTCGATATCAATTAATAAAGGGAGGCTATCCAGTATCTCACTCACAGATGTGTCAATGAAAGAAAGGTTAGTGAGGAGGGTAATTGTCCTGAGTAGTGGTCCTCTTTCCAAAATGGTGTCACGCCTTTATTAATTTATTGCCTGATTTATCTCTCTCCCCACCCTCTAATGATAGTGGTTCATAATGGAATACTGTTGCCGTTAAGATGTCTTCAAGCTATGTTCTGGTGTACTTGTTACATACTTTGGTGCAATTGTACTGTAGTAACCTATACTAAACTGACTGGATGTATAATTTATTGCCACTTTTTTATATTTCAGAAAGGAGTAGGCTGTACCGTATGCTTTGTGCTTGTGTGTTCTTTGTTAAGGGTGCAGCCTGTCATCTTGCTCAGCTGCCTTTGTGTCATAAATGTAAAGTCCCTTTTTAACAGTAAGCTTCTGCTTTAGTCCTTACATCAGGTGCTATGGTTAACCTCTCGTTGTCTTCAAGTCCCATGAAATGACGCAAGGTCAGGCTGTCGTGGGGATCTTTCATGCTGCACTGGGTGAAAGTGAGCCTCCTTAAAACACCAGTAGAACTCTGCAAAACATGAAGCTGGCAGGTAGCATGAAAGACTGCCAGTTCGAATCCACAAGGTCCTTGCAGAAAACACTGGATTTCCTCAGGACAAAAGGAAAGTGGTAATTCGATTGTATGATGTTCAGGTGACTTCTGAAATTTCTCTGAAAGGTAGCGTGTGTTGATGACTTAATGGTATTTGAGACTTGGGTATTTTTCTTTAATGGTCTTAGGTCCATAACTGGAGCAATATGTGGCCTTCGAGGCGCTGTGGCAATGCAGACAGGAGGCGGCTGCAGGGAAAGTGGAGTTGCAGTGGCGGGTCTTTTTTAATCCGGCCCCCTGGGAATCCCCGTGCTTCCTTGTTAATGAGTGCATCTCTCGTGCTGAGCGACTTGGTGCAGCCATGGCACGCGTGCGAGGAAGCTGATAGTGATGGAGGCCTCTGGCTGGAGCATGGTACTTCATGCCTGGATTAATGCTCGATATGCAGGGGAGCTTCAGGCCTGGGGGGTGGTGGGGTAACAAACAGATGGTTGATAAGGGTAACTAGTGACCCTGGGGCAGATCCCAACCCCCCGATCACCGCCAAACAAAGAGTCATGGTGGATCTGTGCTCACACAACCCTGTCAGACGCGCATTAGTGTGCCTGGGGTCCTCGCCAGTCTTCCAGTTGAGGTGGGCATGCGGGTGGATGCTTCTTTCATCACTCACTGCCAATGGCGTGCGTTTTTTGAATTATGGCTGTGTGACGTGGCCCCTGGCTGTTATCGCTTGCTGCGAAGAGATTGGTGTTAGGGACGGAAACTCCACAGGTCTGCTTCTTACCTGCTGACGGCAAGGAAATCCAAACTGCAGGAGCAAGTTGGAGCTTAGGAACCCCCAAAGGGGGGTAACATTTTCCCAAGCTTTGTGTATGGAATCCAGTGGTCCTTCCTACATTTGATACTGCGGCAGGTCAGCCATAGACATCGTTTGCCTTCCTTTTAACGTACCAGCCTTTGTTCTTCTGCTGGACCTCAAATGACGTGTGTGTGTGTGTGTGTGTGTGTGTGTGTGTGTGTGTGTGTGTGTGTGTGTGTGTGTGTCAGAATTTTGGCCTTTCCCTGCTTTTGTTGTTGCTCTGATTGTTCCTCTTGTAATCTTTAAAGGTGATGTTCTGCTTCACAACATTGTTTTAAAGATGTTTCGATGATGTTGAACACCTGGTTTGTGCCCCTTCCACACTCATCTCATTTTCCTCTTCTGATTTCCCCCCCCTTTAACACCCTTGTAACGCAACATTCTGTTGAAAGGGTGCAGATGAACTGGAGGGCTCGTTCCAGATGGGAGATGAGTGGGATCAGGCGGCCTCTCCCTCCCACAAACACTCATCACTCATGAGTTCAGCTGCTACAGTTAAGTCAGAGCCCACTTGGAGGCTTCTATCTGTAGGATGTAAATATGGCCTTTCCTGCTGGCCGTTGTTCCTGGTTTTTTTTTCTTTTTTTTCTTTTAACCCTTCACTGTTGCAGTTCCTCACTGGTCCTGACGAGACGAGGACAGACATGAGCCACTGAGAATGTGATTTGCTCATACGACTTCCTTTTGATGACTCTAAATAATTCCCCCCTCTACCACCTCCCTCAACATTAGCTGCATAACCACAAGTTGAGCACCAGGGGTCCATCTTCAATTCTTTGGCTTGCTAATTGATCCTTGCCAACTTGACTTACTTCACTTACTAATCCAGTTGAGAGATCCTGAGTTTTATTGCTTATAATAATGTCTGGGTGGCTCATGTATTATTGATTGCCTGCTGGGTAAAAAAAAATTGACAGGATGATGTTTATCTATATAGAGTGACAAATATACAGATGTAAGTTGCACAATTTCTGTGTCTTTATATGTGGATATAGTTTATGGCCAAATTCAAGTGAGGGGATAAAGGACTGATGTGCAGCTGATGTCTTTTCCTGATGGTGGCGTGCCTATTAATTCATTTAGAAACACTGCCTGCCAAACGGTCATCAGGTTCACAGTGGGGTCCCTCTAAATTACCAGGCTACCGGGCAGTTATGCTACAATGACTTCACTGCTTAGCAATTATGCATCGCGGTGTCTGCAGACTGGAGGGGGCCGCGCTCAGCAACAAAGCCTGCCGTCCGCTCGTCTCCCGAATTCGTAAAATGCCAGGTGACGCTCTACATCTGATGTAGGAACAGTGGACTGTATTTCCAGTGAGAGAGAAAAGATTTAGACTATTTTACATTTTCATAGAATTTTAAATTCTATAAGGATACCTTCAGATGGATTAAGGGATGCATTTTTGCATTTTTAGTGCTTTTAAAATGACACATGAATATAACATTTGTAGAGCGTGGCAGTGTCTGATAAATAGTTCTCTGGGAGATTTCAGATTTGCCAGCCATAAGTCCTCGGACGTGTGCAGATGCTCACAATCGTATATCACTTGATAAGTGTCATCATTTTGCAGTTGCCCTCTTCACCACTCCTTCCCTGTTGGGTCGTAAAATCCATGGCATCCAGCCTGAGTAATTTAGGTTTTTGGTGGCATTTAAGCTGAGGTCATTAATCATGCTTAGGATGTAAATCACGATAACAATAGCTGCTCCTCTGGGCAGCAGTGTTTCTCTTTGAACTGATTATTAATTTGATTCCATATGTGATATACAACAAAAGGGTGTGGGGGTGGGATTGCCAATTGTGACATCACAAAGTCTGAAAAACATTACGTTGAGCTAATAAAGGCCTATAACAAGGGTTGTATTTGAACATGGTAACATTCCACTGGACTCATTTTGTCACTGTTTAAGTTGCAGATTTCAGTATCGCCAACTGGTTAAACTAGATGTACTTGCTTGATATTAAAGACCGTAATTGTTCAATAAAGCATGTTTAGACAAGTGTAGTAGTACCACAAAAATAAGGCAGCAGGAATAAAAATTAATAAATGAACTTTCATGTGCCACTATAATGTTCATTCTTTTTATGAGGTGTCCTTAAATGCAAAATTGAGATTCAAAGAGAAGTGTAATCTGACAACTTTAGTGAAAACTGTTTTATTTATTTAAATAAAAAATATTCCATATATAAATAACAATGGACATTTTGCACCTATCTGTGTAGACAAACTCCATTGTAAAGTGTTTGTCGAGTGCAGAGGCGCTGGCAGAAGCAGCCAGTGCCGGGAACTGCTGATGGCCATGCTGAACTTCTCCCCACCAGCACCTGACTAGAGACTCCTTATATTACTTGACACCAGTCCTTTTCTTTGTCAGTGGACCAGTGTTGAATGAATATTCTTCAAGGCTGGCACACATTCATAAATCAGCCTTAAATGTAGAGAACAGTGGTGTATTTTCTCATTTTGTCACTTTCTGGTCTAGGGTTTAGATGGGGCACTAATGTAGTATCATGATACTTTTGGCATATTGGTGTAATCCTGCAGGAGAGGTAGTGAGCTATAAGTCTCCTAATGAATGATATAAGATCTGTATCTGTAATTTGCAAGGAACCGTGATTATACATGAAACGTATACCAGGAACAAGAATCTGTACCAAACTTACATTTTGTCCAATACAAAAGCTCAGTTTTAAATACCATATATTCATATATATAACTGATTGAATTAATGAATCAGTTATGCTAACAGAACAATACTATTTATTCTTTTATTTTAATGCTTTTCAAAAAAGGGTTTTTGTCTTGGTGGGCTGTATATTGCAAGATTTCAGGTGGGAACTAAGTCTACCTGTGACTTTCTTGGCAACTTTTGAGAACAGGTGTTCCCACTTTGTTTGCGTGCTTAATACTGTGTTGTAATTGTGAACAGAAAAAGCACTACATTTAACCTGGCTGAATGCCACAGGCCTCTACATCTTAATAGACCTTTCTGCTCATTCCCTTGTAATATTACCTGTCCTCAAGCATGGCTGCATTGGCCGTCTTATGTATTGTAATTATAAGTGTCATCAGCTGTTTGCCAGTGTCTCTGGAGGGAATCTGCAATGTACCACTTCCCCTCCATATCAGAAAGAAGACCTTATGCCGTGAAATTTAATATCATGCTTACAAACTAATAACCTGTGTTCCCCCGGTGCCCTTATAACAGGGAAAGGCACGAATCTAAAGTTTTGAATGATTTAAAATAAAGCTAAAATACAGGTGTATAATATATAAATTCTGAGCACCACCCATTTATAATCAGAGGTGCATAGTTTAAGGTTAATGTGCTTAACTGAAGTCTTTGCAACTCAAGATTTTGTTTTATCCCTCAGCATTATGTAAATGTAGTAAATACAGATTAACTGCAGTAGAAACGTAGAGTATTGTGATTTGACAGTGGAGCGCACTCACGGAGTTAGTTTTATAAGTTAGTTAAGTGCCTTCAGACATTTAGTTTTAAATAAAAATTTGCATGTAATTCTTATACTTATGAAAATAAATAGCAATTACCGATTTAAATATATACATCCATTATGCCTAACATGTACAGCAATGAGTGACATTTAACACTTGAAGCTTTTTTTTCCCCCCCTTTGTTCTGCATTGTTTGGGAATCCTCTGGAAGTGGAATTTACGGTAATCTTGGATGGTGTGTGACTCAAGTCACACTAATGGCTGATCTCGGTGCTCCTCGTTCGTGGTAGTTCATATCTCAGTGGCGATGATATCTTCGAAATGTATGTCTGCACTCTGGACGTCCAAGTCCACCTCTGGCCGGCTCTCCAGTTCTGCAGTCAGCTCCCTGAGGACTTTCTCCAGGTCCTGGTTTCTCTGGTGCATTTGCAGGTAGTTGTACTGGAGCTGCTTTTGGTACCGGATGACCTTGTCCTTCTCTCTGTCCCATGTCTGCCTCTCCAGTTGGAAGCTGCTCACCATGTCCTCCTTCTGCTGCCGCTCTTCCCTCAGCTGTTCTTTCAGCTTCTCCAGGGCCCTCTGGAGGGCCTCCACATCCTCACCAATGTCTGGCTGGCTTTTAATCCCACCCAGTCCAGCAGCCCACTCTTTGGCTAGTGCCATGTCCTGTATCATGCCCTGTATGTCTGTCTCCAGCTGTCCCACTTTCCCCCTGAGCAGGTCAGCCTCGTTCTTCTTCCGCTGTAACTCGTTCTTGCACACCTGTGTGAAAGGTCTATGGTCAGAGTCTTGTTTATGGTAGAGACGTTTCAGATGGTAAAGTGACCGGTAATGGGTGTGGTATTCACTGACAGAGCTGGTTATAGTTGTGGATCACGCGAACAAGCTTGATTTATTTGTTGCAGATTTGCTTAGCATATAAATGATTCATTCTTGGCGAGGGCCATGGTGTATATAATTAACTGACACTTTCCTAGGCGTTTCTCAAACTTATCTGCTTATGCAGTTTTCTTTAGCGATGGGCAAAGCTCTATAAAATATATAATGAAAAACAGTGCAAAAATACAATTTGTAGAGTGAACTTTTTTATAGCTCCCAAGTAAATGGTGACGCTATGATTTTTGTTGTGTTCTCCTTTTAGATTGAACAAATGAATACTGGACTTTCCAGAATGGTGATAAACCACTAAAATAAAGCATTGATTAGTACTGTTTAGTAACTAGTAACCTGTGTTCAAGACAAAGGGATTTTAACCTTGATATCGATGAATCACATTTTTCTACTCTTAGACAGGATAGTTTAAGCTGGGTGAATAAGGGCTGTGAAGGAGAATTGCATTTAAAGTGATTATGACTTGTGCAAATACTCCACTGCTCGGCTGATATATACCTCCACCTCCACGGTTTTGGAACGGACGGCGTCGTCTTGTTCCTTGATTTTCTGCTCCAGTGCTTCCATCCTTATCTTGGTGTCCTTCAGCGTGGCTTTCAGGCTGACGATTTCATTCAGCTTGTTGCTCACATCTGCCTGGGAATCCTTCAGCTGCTGTTTCAGCAAGGAGATTTCCCCAGACTTCTGGCATACCTGCAAAATTAATATGTTGAATTGTGATTAGGTTTTGCTAGGATCCCGCTTTTCGAATTAAACCTGCAGCCGAACTGAAATGGATGGAAATAGCATGGGGGCATTGCCTTCTCCTTAAAATGTGGATTATGATGTAATGACGTCCGCTGCATTACTCACCTCCCACTGAGTTTCCTCGAGAGTCGGAGTCATTTGAGTCCGATTTGTCTCGTATGTCCTGAGCTGTGCCTCCATTAAGTCCTTTTCTTTGGTCAACTGGGACAAATCCTCCTGCAGCTGCTGCTGCTCCTGCTGGAGCTGGAAGACCTGGAGCTGTAGGAGCTGCTGGGCCCTCAGGGCCTTCTGGGAAACCTGCCGTAGCTGGCTGGAGCACCTCTGCTTGAGGCCTTCCATCTCCTCGGCGCAGTGCCTCTGCTTCTCCTGGAAGAGCTTGCAGGTATCGGCTTCCTTCTCCTCGAAGCTGACCTGCAGCTCCTGGAGCTCGTTCTCCCTCTCCAACAGCCTCTGCTCTAGCAGCTCAATGAGGGACTCGTCCATGGAAATGGGGGACCGCATACAGCCCCCGGCGCTCTCTGAGAACATGTCCTGTTTTTCTGGGGAGGTGCCCTCCCCAGCAGGGTGCGGTGTGGGCTTGCTCTCCATACTGTTTGTCCCTTTGCTTCCCAATGAGCAGCTTAGTTGCTGGGTGTGGCCCAGGCTGTGGGCAGACCCCCCAAGACGGGTCAGCACTCCCACGGCGCTGGAAAAGTTGTCCATTTGACTGCTGCAATTAGTGCTGTGCGTGGGCAAGCTCGACATGGAGTTCCGGCCCGAATCAGAGAGCGTCCCCGAGTTTGCATCCATCCTCTGGTCAGATGTGTCCTTGCCTCTGTCCGAGGGGCTGTGCCTCTTGTTGGCCATGTGACATACGTTATGGCTTTCTGAAGCAGAGCTGCTCCTGGGGATGACAGGCTTGAAGGCTGTTGGTCGTATCAGGCTCTTCTCAATGCTCTGCGTAACACCAAGCAGATTGACACACATGTCAGCCATATTGGGAGGAATCTTTCTTAATTTCCTCTGTTTATCTCGTGTTGATTATCCCAAGGCACTTTTAAAGACAGAACATACGAATCTGTATGCTAAGTGTTTGTGAAATGAGTCTAATCAGCATAGACTATGTAGCCAAAACAAGTTTTCAAATCAACAAATCCCAGTAATAGAAAACCTGTTTATCGTAGTATATAATGGTGTCACAAAAATATTTGAATTAGGGGAAAAGATGGAAACATTTCTTTGCTATTTTTCACAAGTATATGTACATTGGAATGTTTCTCTCCATCTACCCCATCATGCTCTCCATGAGACAAACGGAACACATGTAGGCAAGAGCAAGCTTGGGGGGGGGGGGTGTCACAGCGCAGGGTCAGCCAGCGTGCAGCACTCCAGGGGCTGGAGGCTAAGGGCCTTGCTCAAGGGCCCATGGACATACATATGACTGTTCTGCCAACACTGGGGCTGGAAGTCGTGACCTGATCACAGGCACAGAGGCTTAGCCCCCTGAACCAGATACCACTTCCCCTTTAAAATGCTGATTCGAGAACAAAAACCAGGGTTCACTGTCGTGTCATTTTAAACATCTGGGCTGGGATCGTATTTGGTTAACTGGCCAAGTTGAAGTCCTGCTTTAAGCCTGTAACTGCCAAAAATGGCGCCTAAGTTTAGTGAATTCCAGGCTGGAATCCCCCCCCCCCCTCCTTGCGGAGGTGGATAACACTGCTGTTTCATATTAATAACGGCCATTGTAGGCTTGCTGACTTAGCATTTTTGTTCAATGACTTCATGCCCCAAAACTGGGATGCCTTCCATAGTCAGAGGGTCAAACTTCACTGGGATATAATGAGCCGTTGAGGGAGGAAGCTTTGTAAAAGCATGACCCTGGGAAGGGATTAAATCAATCTAGAGATCAAGGCATTCTTATGATAAGTCCTAAATGAGGTTGGCTGAACCACGTCAGAGTTTCAGGCCAAAGTACAGATCTCTTGCAGTTGACCCCAGATAGTGAAGTGCAGCAGCTCTCAGTATCTGAAGGTACCATGACTCACCAAGATTGTCCCAAGTTTGTTTTATATAAAAATAAATGGATTTAAAAACAGCAGATTTAAAACTATTTTTTCCTACTTTTTGCCCTAGAAGTGATGAAATACTTTTGAATTAATTCACTTACAAATCTTGGAAGCTATGATGTTCTTATCTACATAGTAGTAAAAAAAATACATGCTTGAAGACCACAAATACGTTTCAAAAATAATTATAGCCTAGAAAACTAACATGGAACTCTGGTAAAAATGGCAGTACAACGTGTGTGTATCCATATTAGACACCCATACTCCAGATATTTGCATCATCTTTAACTGCCTGCTCAGTATAGGACAGTGGGGAACCAGGGGTCCAGGGAGGGCAAGATATTAGAAGGGGACACCCTTGATGGGGTGCCAGTCCATTACAGGGCACACCCCCACTCATTCTTTAGACACCCATTCACTTGTGACGTCTACGTGTTTTGGACTGCTGGCACAGACATGGAGAGAACACTGAAAATTCACACATGCAAATGTGAGCAAGATGGACATGTGAGGCTACCCACTGAACCACTCCTCTTCCTTGCTCCAAATGAAATGTAAGGCATTAATGTCCTCACATGACATTTAGTCTCCTGAAAACAAGAAATGTCTTCTGCCTTTCTCACTGCTTGCTGTCTTTTATGGCCTTGCAGCATTGTGGTGTGTTACGCAAGCTCACCTTGTCCAGTTTGCCAGGCATGGGCACTAGTTGTGGAGGGGTGCAGCTGCTCGCTTCCATATCTGCTGGCCCTTCTAATTGTTCCTCCATTTGCAGTTGTCTTTGGTGGGGAGTCCGGGGCTTCTGGCTCACCTTGATGTACAAGAAGTCCTCGTTCTTCTCTGATGGGTGACTGGCCTTATTGGGATTGCTGGTGGGCTCGTGGGAGAAGCCATAGCGCAGCAAGCCGTCCAGGTTGCGAGCCGCCCTCTTCGGCTGAGAGGTCCTCTTGGGTTTGTACTCTGTGGCGCGACAGTGTTTGGTGTGGAAGCTGTGACCTGAGATCAGACTGCTGACACTTCCCATGGCTTCCTGGGCCTTGGTGAGCGTGGAGCTGAGACAGGCTTGGCGCTAACAGACGCTGGTGGGGTTGACGTGGGATCCGTCTTTGTTGGATTCATAGCCCCTGGAAGAAATCCTCACTTCTTCCATCTGTAAAATCTGAAAAGGAAATACAACACTGCTGTTGTATTTCGATCTTCACATGTGTAATATAACATGAGTACAGCTGTAGGGTAATGGGGACACTGTATGCTAGAACTTTATGAATTACTTGGTGATTTATTAACGGCACGCAAACCCTAGTGGTGTGAATTGTAAAAGATAAAAAAAAAAACTTAGAATAAGGTGTAGAAGCTCAATGCCAGAAACCTATTTTTCAACATGCCCGCCCCCTCGAGAAGCTCTTAATTTGATCCATACTCTAATGGAATTTTTTTCCATCTAATGCATTGTTTATTTTATTATTCAATATAATATCAGTTCTCCTGAAGAGTTGAACAAGCATATAAATACCCCTTTGGGTTTTATTGCATATGCCAAGTTGTAATGTGGTAGAATAACACATGCAAACAATGGCCTCTGATTATGCCATCTGCATTGCATTAATGAAACTTCTTTCTCGGTCTCCAGATATTTAACGTATATGTTAAAAAAGCAAGCACATAAAGGATAAAGATACGAAGATAACGAGCGTGGGGGGAACGTAGTCAAATACAGGAAGTACTTTGGAGAAACTGATTTTTTTTTTTTTTTAAAAAAAAAAAAAAAAAAAAGGTCAGTAATTAACCATTGAGCATTGACCTGGGTAGTGGTTGTGTATAGAAACTCATTTGGAAATGGGCCCCTGCACTGATGAATACACATAAAAGTAACTGAAGTGCTGGTGCAGATTTTAGAGCCGACTCGTATTTGACTTCTATTATTTGAGATTCTAAAGGTGATAGCAGTTTCTTTCTTACTCAACATTCTACCTCATACTGTGATTTTTGCACATCTTCAGTTTGCACAAATGTACAGTTAATATTGCTCGGCATCTGCACATTACACTTCAAAGTATGTATTTAATTTTTTCTATTATATTGTACCTTGACATTTTGTGTGGACAGCAAAGAAGGAATTTTATTGTACAGAGAAATGTACTTTTCTACTGTACATATGACAAACACAATCTTTGAATCTTTATTTGCTACTTTGAAACAGACTTTGAAAGGCTTTGACCTTTGGACCGTTTGAGGATTTTTTGAATACAAGAATACAGGTTCATTCAATCTCGAGTGAAAAGATTGCATAGCATTTTTCAGCAATTTCATATAAGGACAGATCTGTGTTGAACTGCCATTAAGCAAAATAAAATTTGTAGTTTAATTCTATTCAACATGTTGGGAGAATCTGTTTCATGGTGGGTTCTTAAATGTGTTTTTTGGGATTTATGATTTAACTGGAATTTGACGTTTTTATGCTTTTAAACTAGAAAGTATCTGTGTCATTGTCAATTCACAGAAAAAATAGATGTGCAGATTCTAATGCATTGTACTTTTACATGAAATGTATTTTCACAAGAGGCTCCATGCCTGAATATGTCTGTCCTGGTGGGTAGGCCGACATTTATTTTCTTTATAATACTTTTTATCGCTTCAGTCAAAGCTTTGGCCTGTTTCTGATTCATTTACTTTGTGCAAATAAACAAGGGGTATCATCCCCTCTGGCCCTGATGAATGAGGCCCATCAGGACGGGCTGAAGGCGGGGAGCTGAGAAACCACATGGTCCTCCACGCCGTTTCATATCAACCCTTTGCCACACTTTGGATTAAGTCATCATTTAAGCGCTGCTTTTTTTTTTTTTTTTTTTTTAAAGCTTTTCTGTGAACATCATTGCAAGGCATGTATTTGTTATAGTTCAAAGCAGTCTTTGTGGACTCAATCTTCCACAAATTAAATGATAACAGTGGGGTGGAAGGCAGGTGCAGATGGAAAGGGTTGCTTTGCTCCTGTCCGGGTTTTTCGCGTGACCTGTGCAAATCTACAGATTAGTGACTGTAAGATTACGCTGCTTTTCCTTTTGCAAGATAAGGAGCTCATTTAGTCAGGCCGTGATAGCACTTTGTTTGGCAGACAATAACATGGCTGTGATGGAAAGTCTGAGACCTCTGTCCCCTGTCTGGCCAGGCTCCGTTACAGCTGCCTCTGAGGAACAGCTATCAATGAAACTGCAGACCTCCGCAGTGCTGGTTACGTGGCCTTCACTAACCTATAGTGATGCCAGCTTTCTGATAACTTGCAGAGCTGGCTGTCAACCTTTGGCAGTTTCCGGCAAAAGATCACCTACCAACCAAACACTTGTAGTTATGCTGAAATACTTTTATATAATGTATAGTATAATACACACACGTGATGCTGACGTAGTAGACAAACATCAATGCATTTTACGAGTTACAAGTGACCAGCCAGTCAGTGATTTGTTCCAAATCTAACTAATCCTGTAATGTTACAGTATATCATGTGGCTCCAAAATACTTCTGTGCCCTTTGCATCATTTGAATTAACTCTGATGTACTTCAGTTTACAGACTCTGTCTAGGACTTTTTTTTTTTTTGTCCTGGACTTTCTTACTCTGAAAGGCAATATTATGGAAAGAATAAAAATTATGCAAATTTTACTTACTGCTACAGAAAAATATCCCTTAGGCCCACAGCGACAGATGAATGCTGTCCTCTTGCATGGATGCTGAGACGTGTCCCTGAGTGAAGCAGCCAGAGAATGCATCAAGTCACCAGCAGCCCCCCAGATAGCGTACGCAGGGCTGGACTGCTCTCATTTACAGCCTCATTTTTGCATAACTGGCATGTAAATGTTGCCCCCTTCCCCCCATCCAAGCGTACGACATACGCTTCTTTACACAGACGTGTGCCGCTAAAGTGATTAACTCCCATTTCGGACAATGGGCTCTCTTCACTGACTGCCTCCATCCGTCAGTCTCTGGATTGGCTCTTGTGTTAACCCCTCCCCATAGAAGGGTCTGTACCCCTGCTAAACAAACACCTCTCTGGAAACAAAAAGAAGCCCTCTTTCTTTGTTATCCATAACCCTGCTCTGTCCCGCTGCTGGTTTTCATACATTTATTTTTAAAAAGCATAAATGAATTTACGCAATTATCTTCATTATCCTTGTTATCCAGCAAGTAATGAAAATGATGTTATTTTTTGGGGAAAAGCTAAAAAAAAAAAAAAAAAGTAGGAAGATTATAAAGAATTACATAATTGTTCTTACATTAAATCATTTGCTGCTATAGCTACGAGGCAAGAAAGTATTTGTTGCAAAAGTAGCTATAGATGTAACGATTGGCCATGCCTTTTCAGTAAGTGTAGAAAGGTTCTGTATTTATAATGTGCCATTTTTTTTGTAACTCGTGTATTAACCTGGCCTTGCCAGGGCCCTTTCTGCTGGGTAAAACTTTCAGTCATCTTTATCATAAGTGGTCCCTGCTCCAAGCTGGTTGAAGACTGATACGAAATTAATTATTTATTAATTTAGTATTCAAACCGAAGGTTCAATGTTTCTGTGGTCTGGTTAATATTAATGCTGCAGGATTAGCATCAGGAATGCTGAACTTAATTTAGAAGACACAAAGTACCCACAACCCCATGTCTACCACCTCAGTGATAACTGCACAGTATTGATGGTTATAACTCAGTTAAGTATAAACGCTTGACATTTTTTCCTGCACCACACGGGGTAGTTTAATGGGGAGTGTGAACATGCCTCACAGTAATGGTTCTGTGATTTCAAATATATCTGCAGCGCATTTGGCTAGATTCATGAATGTAGCCAGGTCTTTTAAAACAGTACAGTACAACTTATGTAGACCTGTCACATGTCCCATAATTTACAGTACCAATTAGAGATGTTTTTCTTATTGTGTTTATATGTATGTGAATACCAAATGTGTAAAATGAATGCTATTTAATAGGCCTAATCTTGCATATGGTGCTTAAATGTGTAACATTAATACCACATTTTATACCGTTATTTCTTAATAGTTGTAAGAATTTTACATACTGTACCAGCGAAGCCCGTCGAGCACACCCTTTGTGAGAACAGAGCACTCTGTATCAGGCCATTTAGCACCCAAAGAGCCACTACAGTGCACCCCCCCCCCCCCATGTCAGGCATCCTGCCCAAAGCTCAGTGCAAGTTTTAGAGATACTGGACAGGGAAAGCCATTTATCAGCATCCCTCTCGAGGGATTGCTACTTGGTTTTCATCCACTAAAACCTAAACAAATAAAGTAATAATAATGACAAAAACTACCCTTAACAGAGAGTGACTGTTATTTCTAGTAATATTGCTAACGTTCTTGCACAACTATGGTTCTTACAGGTGCATTGTTAATGCATGTTGTCCTGTGTATTGTGATATACACTGTGCTGTCTGGTACTGTTCCTTTTTACCACAATGCCGTGGTCGCTGACTCAGCACCTTAGGGGGGGAAAAATGAAGACCCCCAACTCTCGGATAATTCCCTTCGGAATGTCTGGTGAAGCCCACTGTTTGAAATGGGGGACATGACACCGGTTATATGGGAGGGGACTAAGAGTTTTTCCATCTTGCTGATGTAAGGTGCAGTGCCTGTAGTTTTTCATAACTTTTTTCCGCTTGGGGAGTCTTTGGGGGCTGTCTGCAGAAAAATTCTGGGTTACTCAGCCGATTTTAACTTGATACAATGTGCTCTGAAGAATACTTTGAGTGCACATAATAACAGAATGTGCTGTATTGATTTTGGGAAGCTTATTGTAAGTGCTTAGCTAAGAAATCAATGTATAAACAGTCAATTCCCAATGAGGCGCTCTCCAGTGCCGCTGTTAGGAAGGCAATAAATTAACGGATGTGCCTCAAAAGTTCAGACTGCATCTCTGCTGGGAAATACACTGCAGATGCTACAAGGAATATAATGTTCTAAATAATAAATGCCATTTTAAGTGGGGCATAATTCCCCACGTTGCCTACAGAAGACCTTTAACTATATTTATCCGAAGGGCAGAAAATGGACACGACAATGATGTAAGGCCAGACAAGTGTAAGACAGCGTTTCATTGCTTGATACTGATGTTCCAGGGTAATAATGAAGTGCCCGTTTACATTTGTATGTTTTACAAGGAGGCACTTGGCTGATTGTGTGCTGACATTAGCATAAGGAGCAGCTGGCCTGGACGAGGGGAGCCCATAGGACTGAACTGCATGTCAAGTACTTTCATGTCAGTGGGAACCCGGAAGAAGTGCAGTGATTCAGAGAGGAGTCCAAGTACAAGAAGAGGTGGAAGTCGCCCTTTATACTATGTGTAAAATAAACACACATTCAAACCTGCTTATCAGTCTGAGATGTGCATATGTTTTCTGTGGAAAACAATCTGTAGATATTAAGGGTAGCTTTGACTGCATTGACTATAAGTGCACTGAGGCTCAGTACTTGATATACTCCGTGTTATTGATTACGGTGTTATTCTAGGTCTTACAGATATCTATCCTACACCCTAACCTGGTGGTGACTTGACGTCTTCTGGGGCTGTTAGCGAATGTGTAGCGTTCAGCCGCTTCTGCCCAAAGTGTTCCATCATGCTAGTCTCCTGGGTCATTCCCATATATTTTTGTTTTGGTCTGATGTTTATTGATGGAGTGACATCTTGAGTTTGTTAAATAAAACTCAAATGGTCTTATGCAGTGATATCCTGGCCAAAGAAACTTTCCCAATAGACATGATGCCATTACCATATAGTATCTGCCGACCGGTCTGAGAAACCTAGCTGGTGTAACCGTGTGTAGGTGGTGTTACAAGTGAATCACTTTTTTTTTTTTTTTTATCAGTTATTTTTCAACACTAAGAATTCCTAGCTCTTAAACCTTGCACAAACCCAAAATACCTCATAAGAGTTATGATAAGTGAACAACTTCATAATTTCCCTTTAAAGCAATGATCAGAATGAAATATGATTCTAACCCGAAATGCTAACATTACTACAAGTATTCATTATTCCCTCCTGTTATTTGTTCTTTGACCCATCCTGTATTTTTGTTCTCTGTCAGCGATTCACTGGTGCAATTTGTGTAATTCCGTATCTTGGAGACCCCCTGGTCTGTCCCTGTGCCACTTTCCTTTGGCTTATTTACAAAACAAATAGATAGCACACTAAAAGGAAAACAAACTGCCTCCAGTGACAAGCAGAAAGTATACTTTTGGAGGTGGGTCAAGGCCATGTTTGGGCGGGGCCCAAAGGGCAGCCTGTTATGTAGGTGGGGCCTGTGTCTGGCAGCGAGCAGCTGTTCTCTGTGTTTGCGGCAGTCGCCAGAGAGCTTGCTGTGTCTGCAGTGCCCCATCTCAGTGTCCACCTGTCCTTTCTGACAGCTCTTAACCTAACATGATACTCTCGCTTTCCACCGCCATTGCTCTGTTCTGGTCATCTCTCATTTTGCATCTTTCTGACTTGTATAAATGCACATATAGTCTTCATTTTATTGCTTATGTTATTTGCTGTTTTTGTTTTTTCTTATTGGGTCTTTTAAAGCACAGAACGGAGCAGTGGGTAAATAAATTAACAAGCTTAATTTTCATTTGCCTCGGTAATTTGCCAAACTCTTGCTTTTGTGGTTGTGTGTGGACCAGCTTTCAAAAAGTAGATTGTCCTTTCAGCTTTTCAGCAGTCACTCTTAAAGTCCCTTTTGTCCTTCACACTTGCACTGGCATTAACAGACGTGAAAGCATATTTACATTACTCATCCCAGCCTCAAACAGAGAGGGCTGCTTTTTTTTTGGTTGTCGTGCAAAGTGGACACATTCAGACTCTGGCTTGTACAGAAGGTGCCTCTTCTATTAGCACTTGAGTTCATAGAAATAAGTGGTGAATTTTCTCTCTGTGGGTGTACTGATTATTTTGAGCCCTTGATGGAGGCAGGGGCATGTGCTTTTAAGGCTAGATTCCTGGACTCCCGATCAGATAATGGTGGAATTTCATCTTGGATTACAAATTGCTGGTGCACCTCTCAGCGAGGCTTTTTTAAATAATAGCAAAAAGCCAGCCATGAAAAGCCACCATTACCTGAGCTCCATGATGCAGAAATAAATAGGAATAGCAGGTGTTCATCAATTTTTAAAGCGACGGCTACAGCCGTGTGAGCAAAAACAAAGGTCAACGGAGTGTTGACAAACATAAAAGCGATTTATAGCTGCTGTCTGTGAATTTTATATGCATTTTATTGTGAAGCCCCGTCAATGTGTCTTGTTATAAGTTTAATACATGATCAAGTTTAATGGTCTTACTGCATTGTTAGAAGACAAACTTGGATCACAGTGTTACTTTATTGTGGGACAAGCCATGGTCCTCAGAGTGTTCTGAACCAGACCAAGGACAAATCTGAGTTTCTTATGGCACAGTCTTCTTATGTAACCTCCTGCTTCTTATGTAATATGATGGACCTCACTGAAGTGCTGCTTTGGATTTGAGCAAAGAGCGAACAGCCCAAGGCCTGACTTAGGCCTTGATGTATTCTAGCTCAGGTTTGGGGGCTTTTCATATGTGAGTGACACTTCGTTTCGTCGTCCTTGTTTGCAGGAGCTGGGCCTTCACCTGCGTGTGCATCTAAAGCCAGGAGACGTTCAGCTAACTGGCTGCTTTTGCTAACATTGCCTGTGCTGCTTGAAATCTAGTGACCAGAAATAGGGGTTTAACATTCATTATATGTTTTCCAGCCCCTGCTCCCCCCCAAATGGGCTAGTTTCCTCCTCAAAGTCATCAATCTTTTTAACATATTTAACAAAGTTTGAGAAGTGTCTGTTCTTCTCTTCGACCTTAGCTAAGGAGCAAAGAAATTTTAGTTACACTTTATTTGGATAGTCCATCTGCAGAGGCTTAACAGAATATCAGTGACATTTCAACAACTTAGAAGACAATCAACAATTCAGCTGTTTTGCTGTCTCTGTAGATGTTTAACAGAATATACAGTATACAGAGTATATACAGTTCATGAACATACCTACGTATTTCTAAAATTATTTCACTCCAGCAGCATTATATGAATTGTTGAATGTCAACTAAGTTGTTGAAATGTTCCAAATACTCTGTACCTACCCACTGTAGGTGGACCATCCAGATAAAGTGTTACTGAAATTTCTGACAAAAATTAATGCAAATAGGGTCTTTCTTGCCATCCCCTCTGGCGCATGGCGCTGATGACTTTGCGTGCTGCCTAACTTGCTAGATCTAATTATTAAACCTGTCCGTTTCTCTGAAGCAGCTTGGCCATCTGCCTCTTCCCGCCCGCCGGCCCCCAGCCCGCCGGCCCCTGAGGTGACCATATTGCACTCTCTCCTTCGACGCTCGGCTGACTTTGTAGCCTAAATTAGCTGACTTGACCTCTGTGTCAGGAGACCTTGAATGGTTTCTCAGAGGCCTGCTGCAAACAGCTTTATAAACCCATATTTATCAGGCGTAGGTAAGAAACGTGCAGGATGTTTGTCTTTGGGGAGAATTGACATGCATCCAAGCTCCATACTTCGTTACTCAGTTAGTGGCCTGATCCTTTTGCATGTCTGACTGTCTAAAGCTGTGCTTCATTACACAGATTCATCAAGCAGTGCCTCTCTCCTCACTTACGTAATGCACTGAGTGGTAACACAGCGTGCTGTAAAATGCAGGCACATTAATTGTGTTACATCACAGGGTCACAGGAAGGAGAATGATGGAGACTTGGAGCGTTTTTAACACGCAAGTTGAATCACATAAGCCTGCAGATGATCAAGGAAAAATGTTTCTTTTAACAGGAAAACAACATGAAGTATCAACATTTATGTACAACGGTTGACTAAGTCCCCTTAAGTCAACAGTATCTCCATTCCAAAAGGATCTAGTTCTTTACGAAACCTGTGACGGCTCATTGAAAAGGTTCCTGTTCATACATTCCCTGTCTTTAACAGACTCTGAAAAGCTTTTGTGTATCTCTATGTATGTTTGGTATTGTGCAAGACGCAGAAGAAACGTTTAAGGCTATTTAGCTAAATAGTACCGTAATAAGTATGTATTTGCTCATAAAAAAAAAACAAAATGTAATATTAGAATTAACAGCAACACAATCAAAAACATGAATTCCTTATGCCCTCCAAAAAGTGAATATCTTTTGGCTGGCTATAGATGAACACCACTCTGATCCTCAAAGCTCTCATCAGCAGCTCTATAGCAATTCCATGTATTTCTTACAGTTCACCATAAGCCTAATTAGCTAATTTGCTTAATTAGTTAACTCAATAAGGTATTGATCATTCAACAAGGTGGGGTAGTGGTCAAGTCAGAAGGTACATGAGTATATTGTACAGTTGATGCAAATACTATATATTTTTAGTAGAGGTCCTGACACACTTTGAATTCATAGTTTAACACTAACTTAATCATTTAAACAACACTGTCTTTGGCTGAAACTCTTGCACAGTACTTTTAAATTCGTCATTTGATTCTGAAAATGATAAAAAAAAATATGAGAATGTGAGAACAGAGTATTCGTAATGCTTAGAACAAGCTTTTTTACCTCAAGCAGTAATGACCTTTTAAGTTGTCACAAATATGATGCTATTTAAATTTTTATTCAATCAACAAATATGCCGTATGGTGACAGAGCATCTTGCCGGTATGCTAAAATGGATGTCATTTCATCAAAACACACACATTTCTATAAATACTTAATCTCCAGTTTCTTGTAAACTGTCCTTCAAAGAAGACAGTGCTGTTAAACAGAAGTCTGCTTCGGTACCAGCATGTACATAACAAATTGGGTTATTTCGAATATTACTAGTCTGAGTTTGTGTCCACGTGTCTGCTGGCCAGTGGATTTTAGCCCATTTGAGCCTTTAATCTGAAACTGGGACTTTTGTTGAAAAGGCATCAGTCGTCCTTGCCTGATTTTTATCATCACTAACATTTCTTCATCTACCCATCTTCCGACCGCAAATTCTGAACAGGGTCTCTTGTGGCCTGGAGCCTATCCCTGGCAATGTGGGGCAGAATGGAGGAGAGCACCCTGGATGGGAAGCTGGCCCATTACACATCCCTGCAGTCATGCTAAATGGGCAATTTAGGAGCACAGATTCACCTAAATGCATATTTTTGGCCACATCCCCGATCCATTACTTAGAGATGTGAGGCAACAGCAGTGCCCAACACGCTATGCTGTCGCCTACATTTATGATGGCATATTTATTATGAAACCACATGTAGAATAATTGAAATAGATTTGCTTGCCATAAAGACATCTGGGAAGCTATCCGAGGCATAATAAGATGGGGGATGGTGTTCCATAGCAGCTGGACAGGGGACGTGTGGATAATCCTGACATGCTGTCAGGCGCTGTTACACGTGGAGTGTTAGCCGCTTTTGTTTGCAGAGTTCCCCCGGTGAATGGCTGCTCTGAGGGGTGCCTTGTGGTCCTGTTTGGGATGGGGGGGGTTGGGAGACATCGTGAGCAGCTCCAGTGGTCCATGGAACAAAGGAACCCTGACACACGTCCGCCCAGCTGGCGGACCTGTCGCTCACGCCAGCCGCTTTTGTCCTCCGGCAAATTGCGCGCCGTAAACTCCGCCCGTGAGGCTCGTGACACAATCTACGGCAGTGTGTGGCACGCTGCTGTGAGACACCGTTCATATGGCACGTAACACGGTTCATCTCCGAACTCCACAGAAGTCCACAGATCTGCAGAAATCGAGCGGCTTTGTGGCACCAGCAGCAAAGCTGGGAGAGGTTGCACATCACGTTTGAACGACATGTCTAGAAGGCAGAAGATGCGCTTTATAGTATCTCTGGCTTTTGCAGAGGAAAAAAAAAGCTTATTCACATTCTAGCCATATTTTGATTGTTTTTTTTTTTCCTACTTCAGTGATATTTGTGATTAAGTAAATCAAATTTGAACAATGTTTTCAAATGCAGTCCTCAGAGACCCACAGATGGTGTATGTTTTTGCTTCCTCCCAGCTCCCTGCCAGACAGTCCACATTTTTGCTCCCTCCCTGTTCTCAGTAAGCAAAAACACTGTCTGTGGGTCCCAGAGGACCAGACTGGGAAACACCTGAATTAGAAATATAATCACCATATACTGTATAATTGAATGAGGGCCTACGGAGGTGAAATCAAATTACTGTTTGCGTATAATTTGAATACTTCAGTTACACTGGCCTGACTGTGGTTCTGCTCATATTTCACAGGTACATCATGCTGACACACATCCATCCAAATGTTTTGTCCGGCTGCTGGGTAGCGTCGTGGTTCAGGATCGACCGATGTTCGTCTGATTAATCTGACTGCCCACCGGGACCAGTCTTAAGCGACAAAAGGCCAATAATGGTGTTTGGTGATACAAAGAATGGATCTGAACCATGACCTTGTACTGGAAAAGGGATTGGAAGTTAAAGAATGGACTCATTATGTAATGATCTATTCCTTCACTGTCTACTTATTCATATCTTTTAATGGTTTTTTCTTTTTCTATCTGGTAAAAGTTGTTATACATTTAATTTGTGGACCTAGAATTTGTGATTATGCTATTAAAATAAAATACTGTATTGTATAATTTCTATTCCTTTCAGTGTTTTCTGGAATGCTGCTGAAGTTTTGAGAAGATCTTACATGCGAAATTGAGTTCAAGTGTGCAATGCCCTGGTAAATGGATTTTTTTTTTTTAAATTATAGAACGCAACCAATCAACTCAAAAATCTCCCTCTCGAGGGGAAAGATGATTTCTCCATGTGTAAAGTTGTAAGGTAGTGAGAGAGAAGGACTTCTGATGAAATGTCACCACCTGCTCCTGATTGTAGAGAACAAAGAGGTGAAGAAATGGGTCAAATCTTATTAATGTGACTCTTGCTTTGTGGGGTTGGAAGTAACACCTCCATTGAGGACAGAAAGGGGGTGATGTGCATGTTACTGAGGGATATTAACTGTGTGTGCCTTCATTTTTCCCTCATGCCCAGTGGCAATTGATAACATTAACTGGAGAATTGCTCATTTGCTCTGTGAATTACAACTACATTTGAATGCTAGACAACGGTAGCTATAGCTCAGCCAACCCTAAAGAAAATGAAGTGTTTCTTATGCCTTACCAAGCCATACCATGAAAACTGAATTTCCTGAGGGTGAAGTCAGTGTCAGACCAGCTATACCCCTGAATGCTAGCTGCTCTTTCATAGGATATACTAGCTGCAGAAATATAAAACAATGAATGCAGCAATGTTATTGGTTGGAATATGCTACCATTGTGATGCAAATGCGCCCAAACCCCTATGGGTGGTATAACTTAAAGGAAAGGCAAGGATCCTTTTTGTCATTACTATACACTGTTGGGCTATGAGACAATGGGGATAACTACCGTGGCCCATTTCTCGTCCTCATGAAGTGTTTATACCAAAGAGATGGAGCAGTATCCCCAATGAATTAGCGGTGTGAACACCGGTATGGCGTGTGCCACCAGCATTGTAAGTGTGACATTGGAAGAATTAGTATTTTTACAGAATTAAATCACTTGGGAAATGCCTATTTTAATTATCTGATTTTTTTTTTCTGAATGTTACAAATATTTTTTCTAATTATGCAGGTGAATACACTGTATGGCCTATGCCTACGAGCAAAACAATTATGACATAAAAACTGCAACTTTTAAAATGTAGCAAAGTTGATGTATGTTTAAAAGGTGGTATGCATTTGTATAAAGAATGTGTTTACCATATGGTTGAGTGAGATAAACCCTCTGATCAGCCCTCTGAGTGGGAGGGCCAGGCGACCGGGCCTGGTGTGCAGATTGGATCCACCTGTCTCTCATTCCTTGCAGTCTGTAGAAATAGATGTTTTTCTTTTCTGCCCCAGGCAATTTGAACGAAACCACACACCCCACAACTCCCCAAGCATGTCCCTCATACCCTGGTAAAGCTAAGCTTTCCTGTCCCCTCCCCTTTTCTTTGGTTCTCATTTTTGGGACCCCCCCCCCCCCCCCCAAGCGGTTTCGTATTTACTTATGTGCTATTTTATCCCACAGCTGCCCGGCCCTGCATCGCCTCAAATGCGGCCTGTGTCACATGGTTCCTATTTGTCATCTCATCCAATGAGAATCTCCTATTCCCTCACTGTGTGTGTGAGCAGGCCTCACATTAGTCTTGGCAGATTAGCTTAAAAAGGGGTGTCAGATGCTTGGACAAACTGTAATTGTTGGTGCATGTTGGAGAGGAACATTAATGGCAGGCTGTGAAAACTACATGAGGATAATAAGCAATTGAATCAAAGGTTATAGCACCAATTTGCAGAAATGCAGAGGTTTTTTTTTTCTTCCCCCTATTTTGCGGTCTGGACTTGGTAGCACTATCAAATGCCTTGAGTTTAGCTTTATGAACAGGCAACATGATCATGGTAAGAAGGGAAATTCAGCAAACTGGATATTCTACCCAGGTTCCTATACACAAAACACAGCCAGCATATACAATCATCACTGCCTTTTTTACAGGTTGATGAGCAGTGCTGATTGTTCACTGCAAGGATTTAACAGCGAAAGGCAGTGAAGGTGTGGGTCATGTTTTTCTGTCACTCACGGCCCACTAATCCTATTAGCAGGGGTGAGTCATGCAATGTGGTAGCCGTCTTGGTTCTGTATCTTCCCTAGAGCATTTGTGGAACTTACAGGAGATGAGTGAACTGGAAGAACCAGGCCATATTTCTGCATAGCCACTCCGAAATCCGTGCTGCGCTAGCTACATGTTCTGCAACTGATTTTTTGACGTTTGGGTATTTCTATGTGAACCTATTTATAAATCCAGTAAATACAGCTGAAAAAATGACTAGAGTGGGAAATAACATCTGCTGAACACTGAACTCACATTGGATAACGTTGATTAGATGTAACACCACTCTGTCTGCATTTTCTTGTCATTTATTTATTTTTCTGTAAACCCCAATTTGCTTATACCTGTGGTAAGGATGCACAGGACATGGAAAAATTATGGGCTAACCTGTCATTATAGCCTTCGGGGACAGCGAGAACGTGACTTAAACAACATATTGCCATCATATTATAACACCTCTTCCTTAACGATCCCGCTATCACTGTGTAAGATCCCTGCGTCCATCACAGGGGGGACAGGAGATGATTTGTAATCAAGATGGATCGTCACACTAAGATTGTTTGAAATCTAGCCGAATTGGCTTGCTAACCCTCGACCCTCTCCCTCATTTTACATATTTTGTTATAGAAAAGCCTTTTTTGGAAAAAGCATGAAACACAAAACAATCCCACAGGAGATGGCATGCTGATGAATATGTAGTGGTGCACATAAGAGTACTCTGACTCGCTGTTAGTGAATACTACTATTTTCTAATACAGTGGTACCTTGGTTCTTGAACTCACTAGAACTCAAATTTCTTGAAAGTCGAACAAACCAGTTTGACCTAGAGCTCGATCTGAATATCAGAAGTCGAACCATGAACGCTAACATAATATAAATTGTACGCGCCAGGAAATGAGTCATACTACAATGCAATTCTTACTTGAATGCCTTC
>JABFEA020000043.1:13313663-13328456 GCA_019775915.2 Cyphomyrus plagiostoma
GCATTTATGTAATTTATTTAAACTTTATTTTACCAGGTAAATAAACTGAAAACCAGTTCTCACTGCTTTACGTGATACTCGGGAGAAATTGCAGATTACGCATCGGAACTTCCTGGGATACAAATGTCATGCATGTAACTAAACATTGAAACATTTATTTTTATAATTTACTTATTGACACAGTTTGCTCAAGTGATACAAATTATGGATACTGCAAGGTTTTAATTGTGGAAAGACATGTTCTGACTTAATTTTTCTTCATTTCAAAATACTACCCTTCTCTGGAAGCAAACACTTGAGGGTATTTTTTTCTTCTGCTGTACAGAAAATACTTGTTTGATTATATCTGTATGTCTTTGATGCCATGCAAATGCAAAACAAGTGTGTTAAAGTATGCTAAACAGTGTGATTTCATACAAATATCAGTTTCACTACTAATAACTTAGCATCACGGCAAATTTCAGTAGCTAGCTGTGCTCAGCAGTCAGGCCGGTGCTCTGTTGGTGTGCCAAGCCAGGTTTGGTGCACACCTCTCCTGCAGCCGAAAGCGGCACGCGACGCGCAAAGAATGAGCGTGACAGCTTTGAGTTCTCTTGTTCCTCATAACACTTGCACATGCTGCACTCGCATTAGGTAAAGGGCATATTATTCAATAAGGAGTCTCTCATCTGCATTTAACCCCCCCCCCCCCCGCGCAGATACCCCCTTATTCCTAGTGGCCACTTAGGATGTTTAAGTGACACATCCTGGGCAGCATCGTGCCTTCATTATAGATTTATGGGTTCTCTCTGAGGCTCCACCCCCTTCCTGACCATTGCATATCAGTTTCAGCACTTTGCAGGTTCTGGTGGTGCAATTCCAGCCCCCCCATAATTCCTTTAGAGTACAAAGCAGATAATCCACTTAGTCCATTTGCAGGGAGGCGCAGACTGAATTAGCTCTTGGGGCGGAGTCGTGGTTCTCGCCCCTGCCATTACGGGGAGGAGCTTGAGCAGACTGGTCTCTTTCGCTCCAAGATGCTGAGAGCGCGTGGGGAGCTGGAGTCAGCAGAGATGCCAACTTTAAATGAATGGCGGAGGTGAAAGATCATGCGCCGATGATAAAGCCAGTCTCTCATGCTCAGGAAGCCTTCGGGACATGTGACAGATTCCATCAAAGCCAGGCCTGCTTCGCAATTGCTGCTAGATGCAGTGCTGTTAGATGGCCGACCCAAAACATTCTCATTTACTGATTCATTGAATCAGAATTTCAGTTGGAGGCAGAGGTGAAAACAAACTATTCAGTTTTTTGGAATATGGATGTTATAATGATTATAATAGATTTTTACATGGATGCCACTGGATTTGAATACTTGTTAGTACTTAACTTACATGTGCCCCCTCAAGTAAACTTAGTGACTCAGTTACTACTCAGATACAGATCATGAACAAATGTTGTAACAGCATGAAATACATGAAGCATTATGATTGATTAATGATGCATGAACATGGGATGAATACGTAACTAATGCTTAGTTTCTGGTCAAACATTGTGTGACATTGTTTGGATGTATCACTTTGGGTATTAATATCTATGTATATTTGTATATGTATAGCTATTTTTAGGTTCTTTTCAAAAACTGGCCAGGGACAACAGATAAATTACTCCGCGAACTCTGCCTCATTTGCAGCCTTTCTTCTGGTAATCAAAGACCACTGTCCCTGTTACCTGCTATATTATTTGTGCCTCATGAAGTAAAATCTTACCAAAACTGCAAATCTGACTCAGTAAGTAAAATGGACATTTAGTTTTTAGATTAAAAAAAATGATTTCCTCAAATTGTTTGCAAGCATCCTTAAGATTAAATGTACTGAAACATCTGGCAGTGTTCTTTAAACAGCTCAGTTTTCTAAGTACATTGAGGCTGGCATATTATTCTGGCTTTCACTACTACATCTGTTTACATCATTCTGTGCTGTCACCATGGAACCAGGCTGCCTACTCAAAAATGACACCTCCTCCATGTTGTCAAAGTTTGCTGAGGTCCTAGTTGTTTATGCTGATTATTGCCGTGGTTTCAGTTCTCAGCAGGCAAACTTTACTCCGTGAGCAGATCTCTGTGTGTCCAGAAGGAGAAACTCCAGAGGAGATGGGGGAGCTGAGGCCAGCCCTTTCCCCAGAATCTAACTTCTGTACTGCCTTCAGATGTCCAACATCCCACCTACGTTTTCAATTCGTTACTGTCGCCTGTCTGCTGTGCGCAGGACATTTCCCCGGAGCGTGGTGCTAGCTGGACCGCGACCAAAAAGGGTTTTAGGTGTTTTTTCCTTTTCAGAATGTGTTCAAGTTCAGCAAAACAATCCATGTCCATTAAATATTTAGCACCAGCTTTTAGCCCTAACAGGGACTCACACTGCAGGAGTATTTTGATACTTTAATTGAAGGAGTTCTTCAAGGCATTTGTATGTAATTTTACCCTGTTTCTCATTACGTACGATCATTTCTATGTCAGAAGAACTGCATTACAAACAAATACTGAATGACTTTTTCAAAGCTTATTGAATTGCCATTTCTGAAAAGCAGATCTCCAAGCAGGTACTGTCAATAGATACATGCATTGTTATTGTTGCATGCTTGTAAAACATTGCCCTTTGCATCCTTGGATCAAGGTGCACCTAATATATTATATGTAATATTTGATTGTGTAAGCATTATACTGCACCTGTTATGTTACTATTTCCTTACATAATTTTAACTTTTAAAATCAATTAACATTTTAAGACAGCTTGCATGTGCTAGTTCTTGCTGTCGTGTTATAATGTTACGGAGCTTCGCCGTGGGAAATTGACATGTAGAGTGCAGTTTGTTTTAGCAGCTCAGACACAAGGACATGGCAAAGAATGTTTCTATCATGCAAACTGTTTATGCCGTTAGAAAACTTATATGGATGTACCTTGTTGGCTATGGATTCTATGGATTGTTGGCTATAAAATATGCTATAAAATACTGCTCTGATACTTTTTAAAGGGATTGATGCTTGAAAATGTACAGCTGTATAGAAATTTCTGATGATCGTCTAGGAATAATACTACTAAGTTACATTACAGGTTTACTCAAAGTCACTTCCTGATGTGTGCATTTTGGTATTTCCTGCAGCAATTCAAACATCTTAATTAAAGGTAAAACTACACAACACCTCCTGGAACTTGAGCTTGAATTTTCATGTTTAAGCCTGAATTCTTAACCCACTTCTTAACTTCTTTATGACCTGATGGAAAAGTAACCCTAATAACAGTCCTACGGCTGTTATTTTAAGCCCGGCACACGGGTGACCTGACTCAGGCTGGTTGACGTAAACGGCACGCTTCACCACAGCTATCAGACAAGCTGAAAAATCAGCGGGCAAAGGTGAGTCCCGCAACGGTTAAAAACCGCTTCTGCCACCTCTGACGTCACCGGCCTGGGTGTGAAAGAGAGGCTGCCGGCGAGGGAGTGTGAAAGGCCGGCCCGTCTGGGTCGCGTTTGCCCGCGCTTATCTCCAGCCCCTCGGGGCTGTCAGTGCGTAAACAAACGCTGAGGATGAGCAGCTAACGGTGCGTAGCGTCAGGAGGAACTTGTTAGCATGATGCAGGCCTGCCTGAAGATCCACTGAACAGGCCCCGCATGTTTGTTTTCCTCTCTGACTGGAGATGCACTAATGTAGCATTAATGAGATGCGCTTTAAAAGCAGTATCTGTTTAAATCATGGAATTATCTGTGTACATGTGTGTATGTATTTATGTGCGTGTGTGTGCACATGCTTTAGCAGAGAGGACCTGCCTCTGCACTTCCTCCCACTCCTGCTATGTTTGGGATGACGCCTGGCACCATGCATGCCTCTCCCCCCCCCCGCCAGTATCCCGCATCTTCAGATTTATTCCGCACAAGTGCCCTTTCCCCGTGCAGACACGCACTCCAGCCCCCAGTGTCACACGCTGTGTGGCTTCAAGCGAGCCGCTTTGACGCACTGTCGGCTGCAGTAACTGTGCCGTTCACGCGTCATTCCGAGTGGGAGCGCCAGGAAGAGGGAGGCGTCGACACGTAGCATCCCTGCAACCCTTCCAGAGAATCGCACTGTATGCGATTCGTGATGCGGTGGTGTCTATGTGGTGGGCTGAGGGAAACGCTGTAAAATCAGCATTAGGCACATGGGTGAGTAATTCAGACGGAGTGATGTATTTGGCGGAGGAGCCAGGCAAGGGATGAGGCTCCCCTAGATTATGGAGCCCTTTTTAGAAACTGTAACTGAAGTTGGTCTACAAGAAGGCTCTTAAGCTTTTTTATGATGTGTTTAATATCTTGCAGTTAATGAATTAGTTGAATAATATCTTAATACTAGAGAAGCAGTGATTGAATTCAGGTGTGGACCAGGACCATTCACCTCTCAGAATTCAGATCTTTGGTCCTTTGAGCTGATGACCTATGTCTGAGGAAGGTGGTAAATTAAGCTCAAAGTTGGTGATAAACCAGCACATAAGCTATTAGCTGTCTACGTTTGGATCGATAGTACATGGCTTCATCAGGTAGGATGGTTTCCAAAATCAGGTTATAAGCCCTTTGTTAGGTATATTATCTTAGACTTAGTATCTTCAATTTTCAGATGCAATAAATAATGCAGAACTTTGACTTGTGTATATATACATATATATATATACCACTGAACATTCTAATTATATACACCCTATACTGACCCTTGTAGATAACTGGCATGGAAGGTGGATGGGTATATTAAATATGATATTACTAAATATCAATTTGAACAGCGAAAAGATTATTAGACACCAGAGAGAAAAGAGAACTCACGAGCTAAAAAATAAGATCCATAACCCACTTTTAGGATGTATCCTCAGAGATGCCTAATTTAAGACTGGGCCACACCGTTCTGCGGCGTTGCGAGCACAGCCTGTTTTTTGGGTCACGCAAGCATTTTTGTTCCCCAGACGGACACACGGTGGCAAGTCCTGACGGCAGCCTGGCTTTGAAGATCCTGGCTCTGCTTGTGTGAAGGGCTCCATTGCACTGGTGTAATGAAGACGTGCAGCGGTAAGCGGCCCAAACACGCTCAAGCTCTCTCCCTTGTTTGCCATTATTTTTTTTTTTTGCAAGCTTCCCAGCACACTCTGGATTAACCCTGGCAGCAAGTCATGGGCCTAGTGAAGCAGAGGACTCTGGGAAGACTCACTGACTCGAGACTGAGACTGCTTTTTATTATCTGGAAATATCTAAATGTTTTCTCTTGTGTATCATGAAACAAAGTTGCTGTGCAGGATTTAGCACATGCATTTCAGTAGTCCAAGTGGCCTGACCTAACTTGTTCCTGTTATAACATTTTTTCAAGGATTGGCTATTGTGTTGCAGTGTTAAGCATTTCCATTTTTTTAAAAAATACTTTTTCTCATGACAGTTTTAAAGTAATGCAGTGAGCCTGTAGAAAGCTATTCAAGATAAAATAAAGTTTTGCTGAAATAATCCGCTCGTTCATCCAACTTTCAAATAAGATTAAAATTAAGATTTTGTTGATCCCAGGGGTGATATCTGGTGCACACAGTAGCAAGAACACAGTGCACAGAAGAAGATACACATAGTGATAGACCAGAAAGGTACAAAGCCACTACACATAGTGCAAACAAAGTAAACCAAGTACAGGGTTGGGGTGGGGGGTGAGTACTGCCTGCATGGGATGCCCAGGAACATGCTCATAAACACATTAATCAGTTAAGTCTAATTCAATTACTTAGGCTTAATTAAATTAACAAGTCGTAATTTTTATCTGCTAAACTGCTGATAGGGTGTTTTGGGGAAGTATATTGTTTTTCTTGTGCAGATGCAGTAACAGTAAACACTTTGCAGAAGCTAAAAAGTTCTTTTATATTCTGACTGAGCCAGTGGGCTTCCCCCCAAAGAAAGCAAATAAAAGTGACCTTGTTCTGGCTGGAATATTGCTGAACTTCTGCGACACGTTCCCTTAACACCAAGAGCATTTAGGCAGAACAGTCCCACAAACCGTGTTCGGACACATTCTGCTTCCCACCTGAACTTCAAGCATGCATGAGCTGTGCTCCTCCAGAATGATACTCCACGAGGAAACACCGATCTGAGTGCCAGATAGGTCCTGTGCTTCTGCGTGCAGAATGGCCCAGTGCGGGGCAAAGTGGCAGGGCATCAGGGAAAGCCCAGCGTGACTTACCCTCACTACGCCGTGCTGCTTGTTTCTCTGGCTCTGGCTGAAGAAGCAGCTGTACAGGCACCCTTTCTCTGGCAGCTTTCCCCTCTTCCTTTCTGCTGCGTGTGGCTCTCAGTACGCCCCATCTCCCAGGAAGTGAACACAGTCACATTCCAACGTAAACACCCCCCCCCCCACGCACCGCTCCCAGCCTCTCTTTCGCTCTCTCTCGCTCTCTCTCTCCTTTCGTTTGCACTCAGCCTAGGGGCTCTGTTATCCATCATTCCACACTCCCGCTGTTGCTCGAAGTCCTGCCCACCACCAGCAATCTGTGCTCTGATTGGACTCAGTCATCCTGCCATCCTGGTACTTATGCACAGGGTTGAGAGGGCATTCTGCTTTCTGTTTCTTTCCACATACAGGGTTTGCTTCTGCCTTATGTAAATGTGAAAATATGTGAAAAGGGCCAAACTTTGCATGACAAATTAAACTTCAATCTTTTTTTTCCTGACAGAAAAGACGGACTCACTGTGAGCAAATAGTATTAGACTTCTGACTCTCAATACAGGTGCATATGGAACAATAACACCTGTTTTCCTTTATTTTTGAAATGAACTATAAAGTTCATTTCTTTGGGCAAAGTTCTAAAGTGAGCTCTTTAAGAGACATTCTCAAGTGAGTTATGAGGGTTAAAATGACAGCAGCTGGCTTTCGCATGCTCCGCTCTTACCTGAGGTGTCAATGGAGGCTCATTCAGGTATTGTTTTGGACGTAAGTCATGCACAGTCCAGATGTGTTGCCTCTATTGCAGGGTTTCTGGTTTTAGCCGATATCGCATGTCGTCCTTATTGTGTTTCCTGATCACAATGCACGTTGCTTCAGTGTCTCCAGCCTCAGTCGCATTGTTTATCAAGGTCGGCCCGAATAACACATAAGACATCCCCCTGGCGGGGGGCTCCCCCCTTGTACCCCTCTGAAGTCAGTGTCTCCGGGGCATGTGGATTATTATGGTTAAGGAACTGGTTTTGTGATTAAAAGGGTTCAACTTCAAGAAGGGTCTGCTGCTGTACCCCTCAGCAGAGTGCTTAACTGGAATCATGTCAGTAAATACCCAGCTTTATAAAGTCTATAAGGTAGCGAGACAAATAAATGAAGCATCAGTCAGATGAATGAAACTGATCTTTGTAGAGCTGGTTCTTAGGAGGACCTTGTATTCTTTCCAATCATCCCCCTTCTAACCACTTGTTCTGGTCAGGGCTGCAGGGCGACCTGGATCCTATTCCAGGACCCCCGGGCCCAAGGCTGGGGTACAGCCTCGACGGGAAGTCCCATCTTATCCAAAGGCAATCCAGAAATAGCTGTCATATCATAAGTGAGCAGTTATTGAATGACAAGTAAATTTTAGGTGTGATAGAAATATGGCGTTTTAGGAAGCGTATGGCTCAGTGAAACTCAAACTTCAAAACAAACACGTTCATGTCTGTTACATCGATCACAGTATGTGTGCTTCTCAGTTAGTTTTCAGGATGTTTAGTATGAAGTTAATTCACCATGTTTGTTCTACAGTCCCTTCAATCATTTAACATTGCGTGATTAAGTGATCTTATTGTTTTTGTAGAAGATCAAACAGAACGTAGTTTCCAGTGTGTTCCGAAACTCGTTGCTCACAGCACTGAGCAGATTGACGGAGTATCAGCTTGCTTGTCGTTGGTAAATAGCAACCTGCAGGTGTTTCACATAAACTGTAGGAGGCGATTATGTATTTAAACCCTCCTCACCCTGACTAACGAGGATAATTACTTTCCACTGCTGCAGAAGTTCTTCAGTTGAAGAAGCTGCTCTGTTAGTCATTTTGGTCCAGGAAAAGAGTATCTTTACCCGCTCAATCCCTCAGGAATAGCTTAGGCTTCCAGATGGTTCTGCTAATAGTGATTCCCTCTCTCATACTGTTGCCACTGACTTTCCATTTTTCCCTTTCCAGGCTAAAACGTAATATAAATATAAAAGTGGATTATTTTGTATAGAGCATGAACATAGCCATACTTGAATGTATGCAAGCGTTGCATTAGTTTTGTACGTTGAAATGCTTAGAGGCCATCATAATAACAGCACATAAATTTATTCATGCAAATCATTTGCATGATTATGGTTTTTATATATAATAACTTCATCGTATCATGCTCCCAATTGCAGGTTCATGGCTGACACAGAAACCTAGTACCTTAAGCGGTCCGTGTTCTATTGGATCGGAATGCCCATGTTCAAGACAACGCTACAGGAGATGTTGGGGAATCTGGAGCATTTTGTTTGGCTGACACTGAATTGCATGCTGGGATTTCTCTTGCAGGTTCTCCTTGGTTGCTTTGGCCGGAACCGGTGTCGTCTGACCAGACCGGCAGTAGCGGAGACTCAGGTGGGGCCAGCAGACTGGCAGGTGTCAGTGTCATTGCGCAAGGGGTGTCGTCTCTCGGATTTGTGTCCCCGACACGGAGTTGCGACGCTATTGTCTGCCGCCCACTCGTTTCAGGGAAAATAACACGCCAGCGTGCTTAGGAACCAGTCAGTGTCACGCGAGATCTTCCGGGTGCAGATGGTCGGGATACGAGGCACAGGAGAAACAATGGGGCAGATGCGAAACTGTGCTATTTGAATTCCTGCTGTAGTGGGAACGTTAGAGGCTCCTCCAACAACTGTCATATGTGTGCATGTATGTTTGTGACCTTTCATTTATCCTCCTTTTTCATGCATAATTAAAATGTAATTAAACTTACTTACAACTTAACTGATGAGGGATGAAACCATTTTCTGGTGTGGATGAGAAGAGCTACCACTACATGAATACTCAGTATGAGCCATTTTAGACCCTTAAAATCACGTATCCCCGTTCAGACGCTTAGGAGTGGTGCCTGTAAGGAATTGCTTTCGCCTCTGGATCCCATAAAGGGTCCTGTATTTAAAGGGTGTTCGAGCGCGGGGTTATCCGGAATCTGTCTTGAATGAGGTGTTAACCTCTGTTCCACCGAGTTTACACTTAACCTCATGGGCTGCGTTGCCTTAGGTAGCCCACATCCCCTTGCTGCAGGGTGAGCCCTTGTGAAAGGGCATCTGCAGGGCAACACACCCTGCTATTACCAAGTACGAATGTGTTTTCTTCAGAAACCTTCTGCCAGCCCTGCTCGTGATGTCAGTAGGTTCTCTCACAGCCCCAACATCCACCTAACTCATGAGGCTGTACACTTTGTTTCCTCTACACCCCTCCTCCCCCGCCCCAAACAGTTACGTAACTGACAAAATGAATTAATGATAGCTGAGATGTCAGGTGCTGGACAAGGTGTACTGTTCATTCTTGGTCTCTAATAGAGATGCACTTAGTCAGAATACAAGCACCGGGCATTTCCAAATGGCACTGCACTTAATCGGATGTCTTGCTATTATAATATGTTGTGTGGGAGTCTGGAAACATTTTCTGTTGTATCAGATGAGCTTTTTTCATAATTGGATAGACAAAGCCTCTGTAAAAATCAGACCCTTGAACTATAATCAGCCCCCATATTACATTTTTTTGATCACCTGATCAAAGGTGACTTGCATAACTTTCTGACCTATTTTTGTGCACAGATTCAACACCTTTGCCTGTATCATGTCCATTGGTGCAGCAGCAGTTTGCTGGCAATGATTCAAACCTGCAACTTTGCAACTAGACAAATGTGTAGGCCTTTACATGAATATGCAAAATTGTGTATTTATGTATTTTAAAACTAAACTTAAATTTAGATTCTTTTTTGGTCCCTCTGGATACATATTATTTTAAAAGATTAATTCTTGAAGCAGTCTGAACTATTTCTGTGAGAAGGGTTTACAAAAGTGTTTGAAGGTGGCCTACCTTGTTAAACAGCACAGAAAGTTGAGAACAGCAGTGTTTATTTGTGTCAGATGATTTACAGCACAGCTACTGGGTTTGTATGGAGGGCTGGGGGTCCTGGCTGCTGGAGTAATGCAGGTCTAACTTCCTGTCATACAGTGAGCGTTTACCTGTGTCTGCACGCATGTATAAAAGCTGCTGATCACAGAGTACACTGCTAAGTCATGATGGGTCCATCATACATCACTCACCTTTTTCCCAGGTTTCTTCAGTATTTCCTAGCAGCTTCCTGTTTTATTAGAATTTAGTGATCAATTGTCAGTGTTGACACACAATTCAGTGCCCGGGGAGCAATATTTGGGGGCGGTACCATGCTCAGGGGGTACCTCAGTGGTCGTCGGGGATTCGAACCTGCCTCCACTGCGCACATTTCTTCTAGTAAGCTCTTGTAATTTGCATGGCCCTCTGTCTTTTTTATGACTAATCATCATACATGGGTCCATAAGTTTTTTTTGTAATGTCTGTCTGGAGTTACCCAAGTTGCAGGATCGTGTCAGTCTGAACACACAATCGACATGCTACATGCAATTTCAACCCTTGACCTGTAGCTGTTACCCTGCCACACGATTCAAGGGGCTTACCTGCTCTCTGTGCAGGCTGGCAGGCCAGCTGAATGCTCACTGAATTAGCTAGCTAACGTTGTCATAGCATAAATAGAAATAAGCATAAATCTGGTTATTTATGTACTCACCTATCCTTGTTTGGATAAAAAAGCAAAAAAAACAATCTCCCCCCACCCTGTCGAAAAATATCTCCTGTATTCTGAAACCTTCATTTTGGCAGATACGCATTCTATGAACTACAGATGGTTAGCAGTTACCAGAAGAACTGGCAGGAAACAGAACACGGTTTTCTCACACAGGAACCGACAGCCTTTTGCTCAGGAGGAGTGAGTTAATGATGCTGAAATTTCTTAATTATGCTGAACGTGTTTGTAACTGTTCACGTGCACCTGTGTCTGTCACCCAGGGCAAAGGGGCTTGTGTCAGCTTACAGCATGTCCTGCAGGTGGGGGTACTAGTCAGGCAGGCAGTGGCAGGCATCCCGGACAGCACAGGAATGGCAGAACCCAAACAATGTCTCTATTAATCCAGAGATACACTGACCTTGTCTCATTTTCCACGTGTTTGTAAAATGTCTGGTTGCCTCTGCCATGATCAGACTCCTGGTGTAATGTCAGTGCTGCTGTTGAAGCCTGTTTATTGTAACATGACAACTTGGTTTACTGTCAGGTGCGATAATTCAAAATCAGATTTAAAAAAATGGTGCTTACAACACGTACATGATTGTATTGTATTGTATTCTTGGAAAGAATTGTTTAAGAGTGGTACATGGTTTATTTATGTTTGGTAAAAACAAAATATGTGTTTGTATGGTCTTATATAAATTTAATTGTCAATGTCTTTGAATACTGAAAAATGTCAATGAGTAAAATGTAAGTATGTAGTCAGTGGTCACATCATAGTAAATGTTTTATGGATATTATAAATATTTTCCTTGGCGCACCATCCTGAGTTATTCCCTGACATGTGCCTTTAGCTTAAAGGACATGCCCTGGACTTGGACCCTGCTTGACCCAGCATGGGACAAGCAGGTCTGGAAGCCTGCAGATGCATGGACATATATTCTGTGATATCAAAGGAAAATCCTGTGTTTAACAGGAGATTTTAGGTTGTGCCTTTCGGCATAGCTTTTCCGCAAGCACCATGATCCTCTACACTTGTTGAAGTTCACCAGTGGGGCAGGTTTCACTCTTAAGTAGACTTCAACATGAGATAACCCTCTGTGGGACTGCCTGCGAGACAGAATTGAAGGAGTACTGAGAGTCCAGGATGAGAGATTGAATTATTTAGCATGGACTGAATATCACCCGAGTGTCCAGTTTACTGGGGTATATTTGCTAATTGTGAGCCTGACAGAATGCAACCCAGGGAACTAGAGATAACGACACATTATGGTTGGTGGTGGGGGCAATTTTTTTTTTTTAAATGTCAGGTGAAGTTCATGGAACAGATGCAGATAGATTTATGTGCCACGTATCTTGACTGAAAGATATCAAACTTTCAGGGCTAGACTTCATTTGCATGTGAATGTTTTCTTCAAGGGCAGGCGACAGACACTAATGCTACCTGTGATAAGCCTCTGGTGATTGGCGGCCCCCTGGCCACAGCTGTGTCCACAGCTCAGACGGAGTGGGTGGGTGTGACAGTGTTCCTGTTCTTTCACAGGGCCTCGGATCCGAGTCAGCAAGTAGGCCACCCTGGGAATGCGAGATTCTCATACCTGCCGCCTCCGTTTCTGGGGACGAGAAACAAGGACATGCATGTGGCTACACGTATTTCCTGTCTTTGCCCTAGTGAGACTTTGAGTTTCCCAGAGTTTTGCTCCATTTAATTCCCATTCGTTTTTTACTTAAGTGAAATGAAGACAGTGACTCTGAAGGCTCACCTTAACCCATTGCATATCTTGTAATTAACAGTAACCTATTTATAGCTTATACCAGTAAGGTCACGCACCTCGATTTATTTTTATGAATTCATCATGGTTATAGTGCCGACTATAAGACAATCACAACACAACTAAGTACTGAAGAGTTTTCCTTAGCTCCATACAATGATCAGTATTGTAAAGGCCTCATATAGCACCGATGTTTCAGGGACTTTAAATTACCGTATATAGTACTATTGTGAAATGCTAATTTTTTAAATGATTGTATTTTATTTATATACAAATTGATAACTGTGATTTCTTTAGCTTGTGGGCGTCAACGTATTTGCTGTAATAACATGCTTTCTTATAACACAAACGTAAGTATTTGCTTGGAAGGGAAGGAATGCAGATCAATACCCTGCATGAGCCTCTCACTGGGCACAGCTGGTTCCAGGAGGGTTTACGCTGGGGAGGGGGGAGCTTTTATTACCTTTTAGGGTCATGTGATGTAAGATCGCAACAGGCATTAGTGCCACAGGATTCAATTTTCCATTTTGCTCTAGTCCAGGATTTAACCTTGTGCTTTTGCTCAAAGACAAAGCAGTTCAATCTCATGTATCTTAAGGATACAATACCACAAACGTCCCTCGGCATTCCCAAATGAATGTTTTTGATCATTGTATGATTTTCATAATTGTCAGTATAAATAGTATTGTCTGAAGTTGAATGTAAAATATTTGAGCTTTCTCCATGTTTCACAGTAATACAGTTCTTATTGAGAATATACAAATCTGTCTATATGAATCACTGAATGTCCTTTTGTTTTTAATATAACAGATCAAATGGAAGTTGGATCAAAGCTCAAGAAAATGAAGGGCATAATCTAGACAATGAGGAAATTAGTTATTTGCATATAGCTTGGGTCTTGTAATAAGCAATTGTGTGTTTGTTTACAAACACGCGTGGTGTATATTTGTGTAACTGTGTATAATTTAAGACATTTCAGTCTTTAAAGTTATTGAATAATGTTTCCATTCACAAAACATTAGCATTTGAATTAATGATACATTAATGTATTATCAGGATCGGACAGTCCTGAAGAGTGTATGTTGGAGATTGAAGACAATTTAGTAGCTATTTACAGCGTAGCTGGTTTAATTTTTTTGGCTTAACACTGCGGTCGTTCTGGCTGCTTGCCGGTATCATGGGGGAGTGAAACCTTTCCTCGGTCCAGTCAAACTAAAAATACATTCTTTTCATATCACTTTTGAAATACTGGAAATGTGTACAAAAATTAATGTTTTACTATTTGACAAATAGTATGGATAGGGCAGATTTGTAGTGAAACAGATAAATAACCACTGCAGGTTTACTTTAATAACTATTATGTTGTTAATCAGTATATCTCAAAGCATAGTTTTACATGTGTGAATTATTAAAAAAATATTTTACTGCTTAATTACAACCAGCATAAAACATCACAGCAGGGAAAAGGTGATGTTCCAGTGGTGACCTAAAATCTCGTGTTAAGGGATTTTTCTTTGATATCACAGAATATGTATCCATCCATCTGCAGAGTACAGTCGGCATGCTACATATAAAATACAGAGCAAGACGGTAGGTTTCTTGTTTAAATCCCCAAATGTAGAAGAATACTCTGAATTTCTGATGTGATTCAGTGATTGTAAGAATAGCTCAGAGCATGAGTTGTAGTGTAGGTGGGGTAGGAATAGTTAAGTATAAATAATGCTAAATTCTTTGGGCACTTTCAGCTGAAAGCTTTTGCTAGCAGTAAATAATAAACAGGTGAATATGGCTGTTTTAGCAGGAATGCCTACAGATAGGAATATTTCCAGTAGAAAATGTCCTGCAATGTTCTCACCCAACCCATATTGAATTCCACAAAGTTAACTGTTAAGAAAATGTGGAATTTAACAAGTGGAATCTCTTCATTTTCTAGGCTCTTGAAAATTTCCTGGCTTAATCTGCTTCAAATGCATTTTAATTATGCTAGCGAATCAGTGTAGTGCTTTTAAATAAAGATAATAATTACTCTGTGTGGCCTGGGTGACTTTAGAAGCAGCACCAGTGCAAATGGCAAACCCAGATAGGTGTGCATGTTCATCCGTCATGGCGTCTTGCAACATCAAAGTTTCATAATATATAATTATAATGACAGAGAACAGCCCCTCCTGGAGCCGACACCTTATCGTGGTGGAGGGGTTTGCGTGTTCCAATGATCCCAGGAGCTAAGTTGCCC
>JABFEA020000043.1:13351160-13362383 GCA_019775915.2 Cyphomyrus plagiostoma
CTCCCGTGATGCCTCGGTCTTGCCCATCGCCACACTATATTGTGTTTTTCTTTAAAGTTTTTACTATGAAAACCAGAAAATTAACAAAATGATTATATGATTAGGCCTGTGAACGAACTAATTGGATTTCAATGCTTTTTATGGGAAAAATTGCCTTGTTTCGCATACAGATTGGTTCCTGACCACTTTCCTGGAACATATTGTGTTCGTAAACCGCAGGCACCACTGTATCTTGTTTCCACCAACACGGAGCTGGTGCTGGTACTAGGCTGGTTCTCGCTTGGTGCCTTTTAAGAACCGGTTTCAAAAAAAGAACCAAACTGAAACGTTATATAGGTGGAAGTATAAGTTAATCTGTAGTTCATGTTTTGGATTTATTTTGCTGAGATGAAAGTTGAGAGTATGACTCGCTGTGGCTCGTCCATATGGCTTGTATCCACTTTTGTCTCCATGTAGATTTGGTGCCAATATTTTATGTAAAATATCTTATTTTCAGAAAATACAATCCAGACCATTTTACAACATTTTGACTCCCCCATCTGGCCAGCACATCAATCTTTCATTTTTCTCAGAATAAAAAAAAATTATGTAACCTTATCCCGCTAATAAGAAGGCAAGTTGTTTCACTGACAGCACCGGAGATAGCGGACTAAAGTATACGGGTTATGGATTGAATTTTCCGGGTAAGTGTCTAATTTGGATGCGACAGCCCGCCCCACTTTGGCTGACGTTAAGGGCCCACCTGTTCTTTGGTGCCGTGCTGGAGCCGTTTTCTCTGGCTCAGGGCATTTTTTTGTGGCCGAAATGCGTAGAACCAGTGCCAGATTGGGAATTCGTCCAGCAACAGCATCGCACTGGTGGAAACGAGGGCTGGGGCAGTATAAGGATCCTCATGACCACGCACCTTTGTCGGTGGATAAGGCTCATCATCAGGGTTCTATGATTCACTCTCTAGAACCTCCTCAAGATACTTGAAGCACCTTTTCTTGCCTGCTCTGCAGCCCAGACAGACGTCCTCTGTACTGTACAAGGGCCTGTTATCGCCACCCTGGGCAGGCGGCCATGCCCAGACCTTCCCGTACCTCTTTCTCTTTCTCTCTCAATATCCCCCCATTCTACGGAGGCACAGCATTTAACATAAGAACACAGCACAGTATAGAACAGCCAAACAAAGGCCACAATGGCAGCTCGACCTCAACAAGGCAGCAGAGCGCTCCTCGGCCACTCGTGGTGCCGTGTGATCCAACATAAGGAGAGGGCAAGTCACCCATATCTCAAGATATCTGCCCAGATATGCTTGACTGCAAAGCGAGCTGGAGCATAATTTTGAGATTTTAAAACGTTTAAGTGCTATCAGATGGTAGAGCCATATGTTCAGTGACGTGATGCAGTCAGAGCCCCCTTAGCCCACAACATCGCTTCACATTTCCATGGCGGACAAAGCGAAATTCGGCAGAGCGGTGGGAGCTGCTACGCATGTATCTGACACTGAAGATGCTGACACAGGGTAACACTAAAGCCATCAGCAGAACCTTTTTAAAGTGATTAAGCAAGGAATGATACCGCGGAGTATAAAAGGTCACGTACTGACACAGAAGTAATTCCCAAAACAGAGGCTGCTCAAAATTACATGGATCACTGAATCTCCGGTTCATTTTTGAAGAGTGTAACTTTTTAATTGAAAAAGTCTAAATGCATGACTTAAGGTTGTTTATGCCCTTTTTAAAATGTATAATACAAGGCAGAAACAGGTCTTTGTGAAGAGCTGTATTCACTTCTGCAAGGTGACCCACAGCCATCTAAACTTTGCTACAGCACACAGACAAGGAATGAGCGTTATGGCCCATTGGGGTTATACATCAAGGTGGGGAGACTTCTAACATCAAAACAAGCCGTGTCACAGAGCTACACATCAGAAATGTGTCCCGGTCAGGAATCACACGAGTCAGGAGGCCGGGGGTGGGGGGGTTGGGGCAGACTGTCCGTACTCATTCCTGGTGCTCATGAGTGTGTAGGAACATGGCACACGGGGGGTTGTCAGACCGAGAGCAGCCCCATTACAAAGTGGCCCACCCCTGTCGCTCAGCTCCTTAGCAGAAACAGGCCCCTCCACCCGTGCTAGCCCAGGTGTGACGGGGGCAGGTGTCACACAGGGAGGACGCGAAGCTCCTATTTCAAGAAAGATGGGTAAAACACACCCGTAGCAGTTTATCAATCACTACCCACAAAAACGATCATTTTTAACAGCCTAATTAACTAAGTCCTGCTTCTCCAAAATAAAGAGGTGATGGGGAACAGAGCAACATTGGGCCGTTTCGAGCCCTGGCCAAACAGGCAGCGCACGTCGGCTGTAGTGCTGCTCCCCCTACTTGTTATTTATCCACATCTTAAAGCTACTCGCTCTGACTTCTAAAATTTGGTATTCAATGCCCCCCGACAGCTCCGGCCCAGCGGGATGCTGGAGCAGCCGAGTGAGACCGACCCAAATTCCTCTTCCAGCGGGACTCTGGAAGCTAGAGTGACGTCAGCAGGACCGCCTCGGGATGCGGCCGCCCGGTGCTGCTCGCCCTCCGGACGGGTCAGCCGATACGGGACTTAACACACACCCCCACACTGGCACATTATCTGAATGTAGAAATAGTCACTTTGTAACACATCCAGCGGTAATTTAGGTTATTTACATTTGAAGACAGTAAAGCCCTGTAAGCAGAATACGTAACCAGAAGAATTTAGGAGTAGGATCTTAAGAGATATTTGCATAACTAGAGTCCCATGGCTTTAAATGTCTGGCAATTCACAATTTCAAACAGAAAAACTTTTAGAAAATACGACCGAATCAGGATAAGTAGCTAGGAGACTCATAAATGAAAGGAGATGCCACGGATCATGTTACCCAACCAAGACAGGCGAAGAGACTCTTTCTGATACACTGAGTTCTGCGTCGGATCAGCCGGAAACCAGCACACCGGACAGCGCAGAGCGACCCCGGCTGCGTGGCCCTCCACTGGCGGGCCGTACCTGCGAGGTGGCCGGCCTCCACACCTCCGCCTGGGCTTTTAGTTTGCCAGCAGATAGAGAGAGACACCACCAGATGCCATGACACACAAAACGAGCCCTTGGCACGTAATCGTCTGGATGCGGGATCCCACAAGCATAATGCACATGCACGCAAGTAAAAGGTACGTGCAAATAGAGTCCGGAGCCTCCCTGAAAGCGCGTGCGACAGACACGCGCCCCGGCTGCCCTGCAGAAGTAAACAGTCTCTACATTTATTTATCTAACGCCGAAAATACCCCCGTAAACACGGTGATCAGCTGGCGGGGGAGACATTAAGTCGGTGGCGGCGAGTGAGACGCGGAAAATGAACCTGCGTCACATTCACCCAGACCAGAACTGAGATTCCAGACCGCCGGCCCACACGGCACCTACCTCGCATATCCCTGCTTAAGAAGGAAAAAGAGGCCGAAAGATGCGAGTATCCATGTTAAGGGGGTCTGGTTATGGTTAAATGCGATCAGAAACGGAGCGACGCGCCACCGCCGGGATCCGGGTGACCATTTACCAATCAGCTCTCATAGCCTCGCTGCGACTCGCACTAAATCCTCTTCAGAGATTTTAAAATAAAGATCAATCCGGCAGAGGGAGATCCGGACCTGGAGATCCACTTGGTCCGGCGCTGGGTTAAGTAGCAGAGTCCAGGCAAACACGATGGTATGTATTGCGAGCTTTGCGGGCTGCCGTAATTGCAGCTGGCAGTGCATTGTGGGAAGTTGAGTGCGAAGGCGATACCCACGCATCTGCTGTTGAAGGATGTACTACGCTGGTTCCGCAAAACCTTACCTAGCTCAGATTTTACGTAGGCCGGATTCCCCTTCTCATACCATTTAAGATACTTTACAGCAAAAACAAAACATACGCTAAAATATACTAGTAATACGTATTAAAGAATACACCAAATAATTGAGAATAGAAAGTTCATTTACGTCGTCTTTTAGTGTTGGCGATTTCGTGAACTTTCGTGTGTATCGCGAATATTTTATTTTAGCGTAAACCCGGATTTAGTTAAACGTACTGTTTACGTAAATCGAGAATTGCCTGCATATAGACATAAGGACCCAAGGCGGAGGACAGGCAGCCTCTTCGCTATACGCTCGGTTATCTGGTTGCAGGTCGCCCACGTTGTTTGCCGTGTTATCGCGGCTCGGAAAGCCCAGCGAGGTCCAGCTGAGAATAGAACCTCACATTTTTTCCGGACACACCAGGAGCAGCGCGCCCCCCCGCCCCGTCATTCACCAAAACATCTGCCATCACATAGCAAAAGTGACCTGCAGCCTTTATTTTAATACCCCCTGAGAAACTCAAGTCGTAATAAAATATATTAACATACTATCGCTGTATGGCTGCTAACCATTCTGTCCGGATAACGGAGAAAGATAAACATTTATTTTGTGTTTTCCAGTTTAGTACTTGACTGCTGCGCTGATGGCATTTCGCCATTAGAAACTAGTGCTCGGGCAAACATGCCCTGACAGTAACAAAGGGAAGCGCAATTACGGTTCCGCCCACACTTCTGCTCAGGGCGACTATTACGTACGACGGATATACGGCGCCCTGCTGCTTTCATTAAACTGATACAAATTATACCCGGGTACAAAATTATTGCCGATTGCACTATATTTTATGCTGAACTGTCAATCGACATAGACGTTGATATAAACTGTACCGATTGAATTGGCCGGCTAATCAGGTATTAGATTAACGGTTGGATGGTGAATGCATGCATGGATGGAGGAAATGAATTGTGCTGGGAAAGCTTAAATTTGAATGGACAAATGTAAGCATGTGTGCATTTCACTAATCTGCATAGCAATATGCAAACTCTAGTGTACTGGATACAGAAATATATTGTCTCCATGCATCTGAAAACAGCATTTATTTTCATTAGCTACATACGACACAGCAGATAAATTGAAATAACAGTTATAATTTTTATCCTTGTATTTGATCTATGATGTAGCATATATTAATGTTTAGCCGTTTGATTCGTAGATAACACAATCAAAGAATGTTTACAAATATCATACACTGCGATAAAATAAGTAACGGGAGTATCTACAGTAACATTCCGCTATCTCTCAAAATTGAAGTGTTCCCATAACACTAATGGACAGTGACTACATGTGCATTTCTTCTTGGTGCCACCTAGTGGTAAAAATGTAAATTATCTACACTTCACAGGCAGAAGAACAAAGATTAACCAGGAGAAATGTTTTTGTCCCAGATCCGCTTAGGTGCGATAGAACAAAATAGAACAAATAAATGTGGGCATTGAATGTCTAATGTTGCAGGAATGATGACATTTGCGCAGCCCCGGCAGATGTGGGCTATGAATCTGTAATGTAGCAGGAGTGATGACATTGCGCAGCCCTGGCAGATGTGGGCTGTGAATCCATAATGTTGCAGGAGTAATGACATTGTGCAGCCCTGGCAGATGTGGGCTATGAATCTGTAATGTTGCAGGAGTGATGACATTGTGCAGCCACGGCAGATGTGGGCTTTGAATTCCTAATTTTGCAGGACTGATGGCGTTGCGCAGCCCCGGCAGATGTGGGCTTTGAATCCCTAATTTTGCAGGAGTGTTGGTGTTGCGCAGCCCCGGCAAATGTGGGCTTTGAATCTCTAATTCTGCAGGACTGATGGCGTTGCGCAGCCCCGGCAGATGTGGGCTTCGAATCCCTAATTTTGCAGGACTGATGGCGTTGCGCAGCCCCGGCAGATGTGGGCTTTGAATCCCTAATGCTATAGGACTGATGACAATGCACAACCCCGGCAGATGTGGGCTTTGAATCCTTAATTTTGCAGGACCGTTGGTGTTGTGCAGCTCGCTCACAGAGGCAGCTTGTTCATGTTACTCAGAATAGCATAAAAACCTTAACACAAACAGTTGACGCTTTGTTCCTAGCAAGGCTTTTTAATGCTGTTACTTTATACCAAACCACATTAAATACTCCAAATAAGGCTTGACATACTTTGTAAACTCTTAAAAAAAATAAATTACAAAGACAGTCATCTTTTAAAGAGACAGTGATCCCCTTTTAAAGGTTAGTATTACAACAAGACTCGATTCTGCAGCCTTCCTAATTTAAAAAAGTCTGCCATATCTCTTTCTGTCTATAATATTCCTCTCTTATTTTAGCTAATTACATGTCCATCTTTCCTAATGTTAGTCATTTTATACACTGTAAAAGACTGTGACAAACGTAACTATATGACCAAAGGCCAACTGAATGTTATGTAGAAATTCCTCTGCATTTTTATCCTTTTCCCCACCTTAAGAAAGTTTTTAAAAAGTTTCCCATAGAGTATACATTGGTATATAATATCTCCACAATTGTCTACAGTTAGGTTTGTACAGATTCTTGTATAATTGTCATGCTTCCATGGAGATAAAGTACACAAGCAATAGGCATCATAAAAATATACAGAGTAAATTATAGATCATATATTAAGTGAATCACTCTTGTCGGTGACCACTGATCTCATCACTGCATACCAAAGTAAAAATGTACATAAAACTTCTCAGAATTTATGATTTTGATGGCAAACTCAGAAGAATTGTACTGTATTTCAATGCAAACTCCACATATCTCTTTATTTACATTTAAAGGTGTGGTTATATAGCTAATGGATTAAGTTTGGGTGTAATTTACAGGAAGGCATAAGGATATAGGAACGGTAAGGTGTTTGCAGAAGTAGTGGCTTGAACTCCATTCTTTTCACCAGTGTAAAAGAGGGTAAAATGGGAACACTGTCTCCTTATCAGGTTCCCCTGCAGGAGAGCGTGACACCAGGCAAACCTGCAAGCAAAAGACAATGCCATTGCTTCCCAGCTAAGGAGTTCCACTCACTGCGACATTAAGGATATTTAAAAACGCAAACCAAAAAACAGAAGGAAACAAAAGCTTACATTTTGCTGAACAGCATTTAGCAGGAGAAATACTGCAGACATACGGCGTGTCATTACAGGATCTGCTGCATACAGTGATTGTATGATACATGAACTCATGCATAGAGTACATGTGTGCCATTACATGTGCTATAGCATACAGTACACGTGTGCCATTACATGTGATGAGTGTACATTTGGGTTAGAGGTCATGCATTGGTAGGTTGTCAGCTTCGAAAATATACTCAGAAAATCTGCAGTACATTGTGACTGAGATGAATCATCTGCTTAGGCTGTTGCTATCAGAACTCTCCTTAATGATCCAGAACCTGATCTGTGGTGGCAAGCAGTGGATGGGTGATGGCGGTGAACCCGCCCACATCCCTCTGCATCGGGGACAGGAATGCTGGGATACACACTGGCATGACTGTGACCTACACACTGGCATGACTGTGACCTACACCCAGACCCTCCCATCTGTCTGACAGCTGAAGCTTTTGATGGAATCGGCCTTATTGTTGGGGTGTAGTTCGGTCCCATTGCAATGTGGGTGTCTTACTGTCTCGGCACAGATCACAGCCAAAACAGACCTATCCTGCATTTTTGGTTTAGTATCTGTTCCCCTAGTTTTGGCTTCTTGTAAACATTAAAAAACTTTTCCAAGCTTTTGCATTAAAACATTTGCAACATAAGGTGTCAGAAAGTCATTAAAAAAGTACATATAATTACTATGGTAAAAATGTGGTACCAAAAGCACTCTCGTTGTGGTTTTCTCTATATAAGGTGTCTCATTTTCTACATTTGAGGACCGTGAGTGAGGCAATTCGTCTGACTGTGACTCGTCAATGGATCCCAAGAGGAGACAATAACATAACGTAAGATCAGTGTATTAACGGAACATAGATTTCGATGTTCATTTATTTGCTAAGAATTCAAGCTGAAGAATTTTGATGTTTAAATGGACATTGTTTAGTGATAACAAAGAATAGCCAGTTATCGGTGTCCGTAAAGATGCCTGAAGTAAAACAAATCCTATTTTACTACGATATTATATTGTGTATCAGTATTTGCTAGTGCTGTCAGTGATGCATGCCTAAAATATGTCTACAAGCCATGGTTTTAGTGAAGGTTTCATGAGTGATGACTAAGACTGCCATGCCACTCTGTAGGCGGCCAGTAGGTGGCAGCCTGGGTTTGTTACATTCCTGCAGTGTAGTGATATCCTCAAAGATTGTACCCAAGCACCTTAAAGCACTGCTGGAGCCCATTATTTACTTACTCTCCATCTAGACGAGAGAAACTGTTCCTTTTTAACTTTTGTAATGGTTCGTCAAATTATCAAATTGAACTTTCAGATGCTTATCCTGGTCAGGCTCACAGGATGTCTGGCACTAATCGCAGCTGCAGCCCACATCCTAGGCAGGACATGGCACACACAATGTCAATGTCACACAATGTCACACACTAGGGGCAGTTTAGACATGAGAAGAACATGCAGACTCCACACAGGGTAAAGCTGGGAATCAGATCTCCAACAAAACAAGAGTGAGACAACAGTGCCAGCCATTGAAGCAGCACACCGCTCATGAGAACCGGCACGCCGCTCATGGGATCCAGCACGCTGCCCACGAGAACCAGCACACTGCTCATGAGAACCAGCACGTTGCCCACCAGAACCAGCACACCGCTCATGAATAAAATGTATTGAGCAAAATGCTTATTAATCACAGGTGGGGATTTGTCAGCGTTAAGTATACTGCTGTATTGTGGATTTTGAGATGGGGCACTAGGTGATACCAGCACTAATAAGGTCACCTTCATCACTGCAGTCATTACTATTCTGGTTCAGTATGTGTGACATTAAATGACACCCCCCAAAACACAGGCAGGTGGTTGATGGATGTTTGCATGGAAATGACGTTCTCAGAACCTCACTAAAGGTCTCAGGTGCCTCTGAGCTAAGGCTAGGTCAACCGACAGTAAACACGGGCTAAGTTCTTGAAAACAGGGTTCCTTGCTGTGCACATGTGCCTTTCTGAGTTAGGTGCATCATCCGGGAGGCTGGAGAAGGTCTAGTCGGGAACTGGACTGAACGGAAACCTGTAGAACATGGAGTAACAAACCCACCCAACCTGGACCGGATCAGTCCTTTATAATATGTGGACATGGGGAATGTCACGGTATGTTTCATGGTCATTCTTGGAACCTTTCTGACTTCAGATGACCACCAAAGCGTTTGGGAGAAAAACGTTTAAGCTGCGCCTGGTCGAATAGAAATGGCAGCTTGTGTCTGGACGGGGAAGATTCGCTGCGGAACCCGCTGTTGTCTTTATACGGGGAGGATCCGCTGCGGAACCCGCTGTTGTGTTTATACGGGGAGGATCCGCTGCGGAACCCGCTGTTGTCTTTATACGGGGAGGATTCGCTGCGGAACCCGCTGTTGTCTTTATACGGGGAGGATTCGCTGCGGAACCCGCTGTTGTGTTTGTACGGGGAGGATACGCCGCCCATGCTGAAGCAAAGCGGCTACACCCCACCGGTACCCTGCATGAAGCCCCTTGATGGGGTGTCACCATGTGTCCCACCGCCAGCACAACAGACTCACGGAACGCTCACTTCCAGAACATTCCAGTTTACTAAGATTAAAAGAACAAACTCATCATGTTCCAACCTCTCAATGAGCCTTCGAACATAGAAAATGTACATGTCATTCGGACAGAAATACATGACAACAAAAATATCAAATAATCCTTGGAAACCGAAAGAATGGAACAAAAGAAAATAAGAGAGAAGCTGTGTCGGAGGCCTGCCTGTGGTACACACGCACAGAACATACAGGCTAACATCACCGCTTATACTTGCACTGTTAGATTATTTACACAGGGGATTTGGCATACGTGGTCATATCATTGTGTGTGGGGTCTGTTTGGAGTGTGAGGATGAGCCATGTCCCCTGACAGCCACATCTGAGGGAGCAGGGGTGGATCAGTCCTGCAGAAAGTACCGGAAACGATGCTTCTGCATGAAATGTCGCTGAAATACTGACAAGGCTCCTCAAGCTCCAAACACAATACCAATACGTTATGGACAAAGCAGTCACTGTATACACTCCCTCTGCTGGGACTTCCTCGCCTCACCCATTTCCGGCTTGACCTGATTCTCAAAAAGCACTGGGATTAATGTGCCCCCCCCGCTCGCCCCTCCCCTGGGTTAGATGAACCACTCCTTCTTGCTCTCGTCAATGGTCTCGGTGAAATTGGGGTCGTTGACAATGATGGCGGCGTCGGCATTGTCCGCTGACTCCGCCCCCTTGGCCTCATTGGTGTGGTAGGTGCCCTTGTGGCGGAACATGTGGCGGATCAGGAACACCAGCGTGCAGAGGATGGTGAAAATCACCACGGCGATGATGCCTGGTTAAAGGGACGGTGATAATCACTTCAGCAGGGATGCTAATGAAGTCCAGCGCAAATGGGTGGCTCTAACTAAAGGTAAATTTACTACTCAAATCATCTTGCATGCTGTTGTTCACAAATGGATTTAGCTTTAGATTCTCCATGTGAATAAATGTGGTTTTGAGCACAGTACCCTTGAACCCATGACCTTTCGGGGTCCAATCCTGACACGTGGCCCAAGATACTCACCCCCAATGATGGCAGAGTTCCTGTTGACGCCATCGGGTACGACTCTCTCCTCGTTGAAGGGGAAGTCACCACGGGCTATGGACAGAAAAACACCGCTTAGGATCTGCTGACTGAACACGTCCACAGCTGTCTACTCCCACAGAGCCTAATAATTAACAGCAAACTGCTACTCATTTCCATACAGACTGCAGCTCTTCCAATCTCCTCAGTGATAAAACCCATGTTCTCCAGAAATACAATTTGGCACGACTGTAAGGAGATTCTTTGGAACGATGGCTGCTAATGTCACAGGTGTCAGTGAAGATGTCCAATCATTCAGCCCGAAGAAATATGTATAATAATTCCGAAATGAAACGATTAAAAGAACCCTCATTATGTTATCACACCTTAATGCCTAGCAGAACATATTCTGCCTCAGAAAAGAGAAGGGTTCTTGGTTGCTTGGTAGGGATTGGAGGAGGGCGGGGCATATGGTAAGGGGCAGGATGGGGTGGGGCATGTGACACAGGGCAGGGAAGTTGGTGCAGGATGGGGCATGGTGTATGGGACAGGATGGGGCAGGTATATGGGATAGGGAGGGATGGGGTGGGGCATATGGGACAGCGCGTATGGGACGGGACAGGGCAGGGTGGGTGG
>JABFEA020000043.1:13377558-13404502 GCA_019775915.2 Cyphomyrus plagiostoma
TTCAGTTTTTCTTGTTTAATAAATCTGCAACAATTTCAAAAATTCTTTTTTTTGTCTGTCAATATGGGGTGCTGTGTACATTAATGAGGAGGAAAAAATAATTTTAAATGATTTTAGCAAATGGCTGAAATATAACAGAGTGAGAAATTTAAGGGGGTCTGAATACTTTCCGTACCCACTGTAACCTTCAGCTAGTACAAAATGCAGAAGCTAGTGTTCTTACAATCACTAAAACATCAAATGAAAAACAAATCAAATAACCTTTTATTGTCAATTCACTATATGTCCACAACATACAAGAGAATCGAAATACTGTTTCTCTCTCCTCTTCGTAGTGCAATATAAAAGTATAAACATATAAGATAAATACCATCTGTACAATAATTATGTAAAAATCGGTCGTGCAAAAACAGCAGAAGAGCAGTAACAGTCATGTAAAGTGAGGAGGTGCATGTGACCATATTAGCCCTGTTCTATGTTTCCTTCACTGGCTTCCAGTTATGTCTCAGATTGACAACAGAATACTGCTATTAACCTATAAGGCACTGAATGGCCTTGCTCCAGAATACCTTAGAGATCTACTGGCCTCATACAACTTCCTCACTTGCTTTGATCTTAAGGAGCAGGATATCTATTAGTATCTAGGGTAGAAAGAACTACGGCTGGCTGCTCTATAAGAATTCTATTATAGAGCATCTCACGTGCGAGATTCAGGCTCATTCTCACTCAAGTGTAGACTAAAAGCACACTAGACGTTTAGTCTAGCCTTTCCCTTCTACTTATGCTGCCATCGCTATGTCTGCCAGAGTTTACATATTGCACTTAGCTAACTGTTTGCCCTGCCTCTAGTCTCCCCTCCTTTGGCTAATTACACATTTTATTTCCCCTACTCCTCCTCGGTGTGCTGCCTGGAGACCCCACATTATCAAGATATCCTGCCTATCCTGCTGCCTGCGACGTCTCCGCTACCTGTGGCGTCTTTCCGCCCTGCTCGCCCTTCTGCCCGTGTCTTTCCTGTAGACCTTGCTACCATACCGCTGTTTGTCCTGCCATCTGAAGCAGCAACTGCCTGCCACCACCTGCCTGCCCCCCCCTTTGAGACTCAAATGCTAAAATTAGGACAGTATGAATTGGGACTTCACCCTCTTGCCCATTTGACCTCCTCGGCCGGGCCCTGGTTCCTCCCAAGGTTTCTTCCTTCCAGGGAGTTTTTTCTTGCTACTGTCGCCTCTGGCTTGCTCACGGGGGCTTAGGGTGGGGATAATGTAAAGTGCTTTTAAGACAATGTACCGTAAACGCGCTACACAAAATAAAATTGAATTGATTTGAATTGAAAAGTTAAGCGATTTGGTCAACAATCAACAATCAACAATCCAACAATATCAGCCTGTTACTGATATTTCAAGCACACTGTACTGGTAGTGAGTTTGTGTCAACCATCTTTAGATATTGTTTTAACGTCACTTAAGTATATTTATAAACAGGGATGCACATAACTGGTATGCAAGTAAGCATTCACCATGTGGTAATCAATTGTATCAGCACAAATGCGTACTAATTTTATATACATTTGCACGGATATGACAAGAAATTATCATGCATTTTAATTTACATGATAAATTTTACTTCATTTGTTGTATTAAGGTTAAAATACAGCACATTTGCGGTGAAACAATAATCTTTTGCTGCACATATCATTTTTAAAGATGAATGCATATCAGTTATGTGCATTCCTGTTTATAAATGCTTATACAGTAGTGTACTGTAGTGGAATAAGCAGAATAGAGTAAAATCAGCTGTAATATACATTACTTAGGTTTGCATACTGTACATACAGGCATTTATTTTTATTTATTCAGAATAAGGAAAAGCTCCACAGGAAACTCCAACTTGATAACTTTGTTTTAATTTGCATGATTGCTTGACCCTCTGCTGCCACGCTGCTGTTTCCATAACCAGAGGTCTTGTACAGCATATAACTAAGTGCGGAGTACCTATATATACATGTCGACACACAGACAAGCTACGGGCAGGTTTAAAGATACTGATTCACCTACATGCATGTCTTTGTACTATGGAAGGAAACACAGAGCAAACACTCAACTTGGCACATATGGGGCTTTGGTGGGATTTGACCCCCAACCCCTCGCACATATGGGGCTTTGGTGGGATTTGAACCCCCACCCCTCGCACATGTGGGGCTTCGGTGGGATTTGCACCCCAACCTCTCGCACATATAGGGCTTCGGTGGGATTTGAACCCCAACCCCTCGCACATATGGAGCTTTGGTGGGATTTGAACCCCGACCCCAGAGGTGTGAGGCCACCTTGCCTCCCACATCAAAGAATGCAATCTCGTTTATTATTTCAAGATAAGAACATTGGAAATTTCCTCTCATCATAAGAACAAAATGCTTAGAATTATCATATTAATTCAGGATGGCTTGTACTTATTTGCATATTCTTATTTGTATATTTCAATATTTATTGTGGTTGAAACTCTGCCATAAAACATGCAGCCTGCCACATTATAGTGCTGGCATAGGCCTTCACTGTGGGACACAGGCACAGAACCTGCAGGCTTCTGCTGCCGTAACTCAAATATGAACTTGTCCACTTGTGAAAAACAGGGTGAAAGATGACTCATCTAACCATTTGACTTTTTTCCCATTGCTCATTTGTCCTCTGGCGGCGATCTTCCTACCACTTTCAGCACATTTTTTGTGCAATTTTGGCTTATTCATAGCATCCCCATCATCGTATATTCCTAGGTGAGGGTCTTGATACAAAGTACTGAATGAAATTGTCTGCTCAAGCTTTATAGAGCAATTGAAATGAACTGATTTAGAGGTGTTCATCTGTTCTGCATTGCATCTCAAAGCAATGTAAGGTCATCACAGTTTCAGTGTTATCTCCAGCTACCACTGGTTGATGTGTTTCCATATGACTTCTGTGCCATGTTTGTAATAAAAGTCGAGGGGGTGAGTATTGGCAGATTCTGGTGACAGGGTTATTTGTGATGATATATACCACCTCTCTGTAATTCTTGACTTAACATATAAATTGGTGTATTCTATTCTGTCTTCCCCCTAGTAATTTCTAACCGTATTCCTGAAGGGAGTCTCCAATCGTGTTATGGTCTCCTTTCTTCCCTCCCTAATGTGTGGGCTAACAACCCCTCCCCTCTCCCGCCCCCCATCAAATCAGCTCTTTTATTTTTCATGGTTTCTCTCTGTGATATACTGATAAATTCTCATAAACCCTGAAAAGGAAGGGCCCCAATCACAAGGAAGGGATACCCCGTCACATGGTTATGTCTATCATCTCTTAGAATCATCTGCGTTTCGTTTAAGCATAAAATACTACGGTTTTGGAAGATGTACTGTATTTCAAGCCTTTTAAACATGCGACGAAACTGCTGAATGTCAGAGCATAAGCTGACTTCTGTAGTGAGACACAAAGTATTGTGTCGGAACTGTCGTGACACTTACACAGCCAAGCTGAGTAAAACTGAAAGATAATCAAGTTCATTTATTATTTCAATCTATCACTCTTTACAGTGAGAGAGTGGAAGAATACTATCCCTTGAAGAACCTCTGTGATAAAGGCGTTATAGCTTCATACACAAGCATTTTTAGTAAAAGGTCTTTGTTATGGTGGCACCAGTACTTTTCCTGCCAAAACCAAAATGGATACTCACACAGCTTTCCGATATCCTGTCTACAGTTCACCTATTCCTTTATTCAAACACTACAAATTCTCATTTCAGTTCTCTATTTGATGTTTTCATGTGAAGAAACCTGCACCTTTTACCTATTTATCACCTGCATATGAGTTGAAGACATAAAGCAGCCTCCAAACCAGTTATCCTGTCTTTGATACGTCTCCTGCATTGTATGATTCCTATTCCTAGCTATAGAGCAACAAATTCTGCTTTTAGAATATTCTGGTTTATTTGCACCAACCATGATCTTACAGTACAAGGACTGTGTTGTGTTCTTTTGTATAAATGATGCAGGAATGTTTCCCAGCACAGCCATGCAAGGCGCTATGGGGTGACTCTGTTGAAAAATGTGCTATATAAAAATAAATTGAATTGTTCTAAATTGAACTAAAAACCTAGATGATGTAATGTTCTTCTCTGCCTGACCCTCACATTTCCCCTCTGGTGTGGCTCTGACAGGCCATGTCTCCTGCTTGTTCGTCTTACCTTTTGTTCCAGCCCTATTGTGATCCACTCCACCTGCCTCTTTATGTTCCCTTGTGGTTTCTGACTTTAAGTGCCTCCCTGCCCCACTTCTATCATTAATGTTGTGCTTCTCCCTATCCCCTGCCTTGGCTTGCCTCGTTTTGCTTCCCCGTTATCTTATTTGTTTACCCGTTCTGTGTCTTTAAATAAACATTCCTTTGTTTTCCCCGACTCGTCATCCATCTTGCCTCAAAACATGGCAGATGAAAACTTAAACTTAAAGATTCTTTACATAATTATTATAAAAACTAAAATTTGTTTGTATTCTAGCAAGAAAATAAATTTGATTATTATATTGTGCATCCATCCTCCAGCTGCTGAGACAGAACTGGGTCACAAAGAGCCTGGAGCTGATCCTGGACAAGACAGGGCACAGGGGAGCGGAACACTGTGGATGGGATCCCAGTCCATCTCAGGGGGAGCGTTGTGGATACACACACATACATACACACACACACACACACACACACACACACACACACACAGAGAGGATGAATCCAGAGCATCCAGAGGAAACTCAGACAGCCTGGGGAAAACGTACAAACTACATACACACTTAGAAGAGGGACAGAGTTCAAGTTCCTAAACCAGGAGCCGTGAGGCAACATTACTGAACACTTAGACATCAAGCTGTCCAGGACATAGTCATGTTTACTGTAATATCTTCTGGAGCATTTGTGTGTGTGTTGTATAAAAGACCTGCAATAATCATTATATCTTTACACTGCACAGCCTTCATTGCTGCTGATCCATACTTAGTGCCGTGTGCTGTCAACAGGGGTATTGCACTGTATATGGCAAGTGCCAGAAAGGGTCAAATCATGCTTGTCACTTTCGTTTTGGCTCAAACCTGACTAAGCTTGTTCTAAGTGAATTTTCTTGTAGATCTTGCCCTCAACCTAAAATACCCACACTGCACAAATAAGGACGGGATGACACGTATGTCCTCCAACACTCATTCTGTGAACCACCTCCATTCTCATTCCACATCCAGTGAGGTTCAAAATGAACGCATAGTACACTTGGAGGATAATTCATTCCCATCATTGGTGTTCTTCATGATTGTAGCTCAGGGTTGAAAGATAGGTGAAGTTTCATCCTAGACACTGGTCTGCTAGAGATCCTTGCCATAATAACGTGCACTTGCCGCAGAAATGATACTACAGAATGCCGTCATCATACTTGTACAGTTTTTCCATTAGTACAAATGTAACAGCAGGCCTTTGGAATGGAGCTGTGGCTATTTTCACAAAAACAGTATGTCAGGGGTCGTGTTATTTTTTTCGATTTCACAGAACCAATTTGCTGGTTTTATGAAGAGTGCATTACTGTGAATACCAATTAGGGTCAGAGGTCAGCATCGACATGTAGGTGGCTGTCAAGCTCGATGTAACTGGAAAGCAGATTTGGCTTTCTATGTCTGTTCTTTGTTATGGCTCTCTGAATTAAAAGACTAATCACACCACTGCTTCAAATGGCAAAGTAGATGGCAAAGCGTATTCAAAAGCAGGGGTTTTAGCTTTCTCTATTGGGTTTTAATGGATTCTGTGCCTTTGCTTGAGTCATGTTTATATGGTTGAACCATCTTCACAAATGTGTGTGAGTGTTTGCGGGAAGGTAAACATGGAATGAAGACACAGGCTTGAGGTCAGTTTTTATCTATTCATCTGTCATTATCTAGACACTCTTTGCCCGGGTGATGTGCAAATAGTACAAAATATAAATATGTCATACTAGGGTCCAAATATGATGATGATAAGACCATTATTTCTTCATAGATAGATAGGTCTTGCAAATGACCTTTTCCAAATGATTCAAAATAGAATTACATTTATGCAAGATCTATTACCTTTACTATACCATCCTGTGTGTCTATCACTTTGTCTTTGGTACTTATCATTGTCATCATGTGTTTTCTGTATCACCCTACCCTCCACATGAAGAGAATGTTCTGAAATTGAGTCACATGTGATAAACTGAAATGCTAAACTTTGCCATGGATCTATTTTGGATAACTTAAAAACTGTAAAAAAAAATTTATGTACAGATGTGTAGTTTGTCTTTAATGCATAGAACCGTCAGTAGTTCCAGCTATATCTCATTTTATACCAAAAGATAATTTGCAGAAATTTGAAGAAAATTAGCAGAAATCACTGAGAGAGATAACAAGATTACATTTTCACATGAAAACAAAGTATTAACTAAGACATAAACTTCAAATAAACTTTTGCCCCAAGATATTTAATAAATTAGGGGATGGCAAGGACTTTAGAGAAGTGTATACAACCTGTCACACCTAAGGAAAATTGGTACTAACAGAAGATTTTGTGCCTCAAAAACAGTTTATATTGATCCCTTTTAGCCCCTTTTAAAATTTCAGGTAATTATAATTAGGAAGTGGATGCTTTTATTGTCTCAGAACCTGTATCAGTCACTGTGTCAGTCCCTGGAAGGCATCTATATACAGCTTATCATATACTGTAATATATGTAATTCCATTTTAGTAGTCTACAGTGTTTTGCACTGAGAGACCATCTTACATAGTGAACTCCTTCTGATTTTCGCACACCATTGTGGAACACACTGATCCTTGCTTATGGTGTTCCTTCTCCTTCAAGAGAGGACATATTTGCTGTAGGATGGAGGTTTTTTAAAAAATGGCATTTCCCTGGCTGATGGATTGCAGGTTTTAGAGTCATGCTGTAAGGCGCGGTGGATTTTTGCAGCAGTCATCTCGTGTTCAAATAGGGGAAGTAAATAAATTAACTCACCAAGCACATTGTTGATGCATGATAACTGCAGGGGAAATAAATAAATAACTGTGGAGAATAAGTCATGTGTTCCGATTTATAGTTTATGCATGGCTTTCGCAAATCTTGCTGGCATTCTGCTGATTGGAGCAGCGGCGGATACTGCGGGGAAGACAGCGAGCGCGCGTTAAAAAATGGCTTTTTTACGCCTGAAGAAGCGATGACACAGCAGTCATTCTTGTGCCAGCTGGTATTAGATATCCCGATGAAGGCATGGTGGCCTGTCAAAACATCTGCTCCTTTGTCTGCGCCTCTTTGTCTTTGAAAGACCACAGGACAAAGCCTCTGTTCTGGGTGCTTTGCTCTGTGTGCTTTCTGACTGCTACCAAATTGTGTGTGTGTATATATAGATTTTATACACACACACACATATACACACACACAGACTAGGACAATGAGAAAAAGAGTGCGAGAATCCTATCATGCTGAGAGTGGCTTGGATGTGCATGGCCAGTCTGCAGCTGTGAGTGTGTCTGCAGTGTAGCAGAGCGGAAAGAGGGGGCAGCAGCTCTGTGCAAAACATTTTTCTGACCTCTTTGACCGTGAGGTCCTTGCTTGAAGAGAAGCGGGGCAATACTACTTTTTTCTCCCTTTTTTTCCTATCAGAAATGCTATTTAATACAGGCTAAGAGCCTGAGTGGGACAACATGACTTCATTATCTTAGGTTAATTTGCTTCAGAAAAATGTAACAGATAGATTTGCAGAAATGGTTGATATGGATGGAAAATATACCCTTTAAAACAGACTACTCTACTGCACCAGAGAACTGATGAATTAGGTTTGTTTTGAATTGGTATGATTTTCTGGTGAATAGATGCTGATAACCGACCGTCTTCAGAGGATAGTTTTCTGGGCCATTAATAGACTAAATTCTCTCTCCGTAGATATATAATCTTGTATGAAAACTTTACAGACACATTTTCCCTTACAGTTGAAACAATATAAAACTATATATTTAAATATAAAATACTTATATATTAAATGTATTTTACTATTATGATATAAGCCCTGCAATAAAGCAGTTGTTACAGTCAGTTATCAGTTATTTAGAGGACCAGTCAGACGCACTGAAGACATGATCAGTACTGCAGTGTGTATGTGTAGTATATTTAATATAAAAATAAAAATACCATGAGCTTTACATAGTGGGTACATATGGTAGGGCTGCCCTCTGCTTATGTTCCAGGCAAAGTCAATGCACACAAAACCAGATAATCTGGTATACGGAGCTCCAAACCCGGACCCCTGACAAAATGGATCAAAGCTATAGGTGTTACGTCCAGCGCCGTCCGTTCTTCCTGTGTGCCACGCCCACCTCGTTTACCTCCTGTGATTGCCTATTGTTTCCGCCTGTGTGGCGTTGCCGCTCGCCTGTCCTGTGCTTGTTTGATGTATTTAGGTCTGCGTCTGTGTCTCTTCCGGCAGACGCAGCATTAACGTTGTTTTATGTCGGCGTTGTGCATTAAAAACCTTTGTTTGCCCTCACTCCGGTTTTGGACTCCCTTCTTCGCCGCCCTGCACAACCTGAGGACACAACAATAGGGTCTGATGAGTTTTCTTTCACTGTTTTCTATATTCAGATGGGTTAACATTTGGAAAAAGATGAAGGATGCCTTTAATTCACAACTTCTGTTGCTATGGGCAGCCATCTTGTGGGAGTTATTAGACCTGTTGGTTGCTATGGCCAAAACATTGTTCCTTCCTATGTCCCCATATTCCAAAATGATAATTCCCACATACACGCTGTTAAACAAATGTACGAGTGGTTTCTTGCAACACCAGAAGGAAATCAACCGCCTTCATTTACAGTTATCCCAATCTCCAGATCTAAACATCTTTGAACATTTATGGGAAATACAAGAGTACAGGGTTTGTAGTACATAACTGGCTCCTTCTTCCCTCAAAGATCTGCAGAATTTTCTTTTTCTTTTTCAATTTTCTTTTTACTACTACACATAATTCAGAACTGCTTTCCAAGAAGGACTGATGGTGGTATAAAGGGTAACGGTGGCCCTACTCCTTACTAGGTCCAGGATATTAATATATTATATGAAGGTATTTATCTTGTTTTGCCTACTCCCTTGTATATAACAACGCACACAATTCTGAGGTCTATATTTATTGTCCTTTAGATGAAATGAATGTTCATACACCAACCGGGCTCCATGTTGCTTTTCTGCTGTGACGCTGTAAACAAGGCTGAATCACTGAAATCATGGCTGCTCTTCCTTGAGCCCTGGGTAACAATGTGTTTTCCTTTGACTAATTGACAGCGGATGAATAATCAAGCGTGTGCAACTGCTTGTCACATGCTCAGCAAGACATTCTGGTGGCGTGTGGCTGCTGTCTCAGATTACATTATTGAGCAGATGCCTATACGCTATGAAAAGACCAAAACATTGATGTGTGACGTCCTTTCTGAAAATGGTGAATTGCAGTGATTGCTCTCATAATCTACTACTGGTGTTGTTCTGTTCACGTTTACCCTCACTGAGCCTATAATATTTACAGTTGTATTTATTGTAAACTTGGGCCTGTTAAACTGTACCAATAAACACTTATATAACTGCTGAGAAAACAGCTTAAAGGGAAAAGTGACCACTTTTCCTTGGTTTATAAAATAAAGAGAATAATTTAATGATAAATTATATATATTTATATACATATACAAACGCATATATTTGTTGATGCGACTGAATAGCTCAGCTGTGTTCATTATGTTGCATTTGTTATTGTCGGTACAGCTGGCTACCTTTGTGTATAAATAAATTAATTTCTAGTGTATATGCGCCCAAGGCTTCATTGCAGATTTATATAGATTCCAGCTTTCGCTGACAGCATATGGAAATTGAGTGTTTTTGTTTAATTTTTCTGTCAAATACAGGCTGCTCACTCTTAGTTTTCCAATAAGCTTCTTGTACACTAGGGCAGATATGGCTAGTCTTGTTTTGCTGTAGTCTAATTAGCTACCTTCTAGTCTACTCTTGATGACAATTGCTATGATGTCCACTAAAAACGATTTATTTCCATTATGAAGTATTCAAATTTCTAGCATATTTTAACATGCTCTGAGTCAGCTTCTTATCATGCTGGCTCCCTCGTTCTCATTTTGCCACTACAGATGCATAGGGCAGCAGCTTTCATTACCTAAGTGAGCACCCTGCACCCCAAATCTTCTTGGATGCATGGTTGTGTACACAAGCAGAGCTATACATACAGTAGCATGTTTCACTGTGCAGGGTTCTGTTCGTTCCAGCCAGCATTTGAGTGATCCATTATCATAAGGTAATCAAGCAAATATATTTTATGAACGTCGAATGGTACCATTAAAAGAAGCTTCACTTGTCTAGAGCATTAACAGGATCTTATGCTTGGATGTTACGTATCGGGGATATAAGGCTGTTTTTTTTTAATAAAAAATGAACTTGTTAAAATGCATAAGCCAGCTGCACTCACACATCCTTTCATATTGATGGAGGTAAACTATAAGTACTATAAGGATTTCTCAGGGTCGTTTCCCATCCGACCCTGTTCTATATGTCCCATCCCCTTCTGGCCAGCTGGCATCACTGGTCATCCTGCTTTCCCCCTTTTGTAGTCCTTCAGCCCCTAGTGTGTTTCCCTGTTACCTGTTAATGGTTGATTTTGTTATGGTCCACACCTGCCCCTTGTTAATTCTTTTTTCCTCAGTCAGTGATTGTTGTCATTACCCCATGTTGACAGCTGTGGATATCTCCCTGGCTAGCTCCCAGTTTTCTCAGTTTCCTGGTATATTACTTTATAGTTATTTTTTAGTCAGTTCTTATTTTTCTTGTTTTTGACCCCTCGAGGTCCCATTATTTTGTGGTTTACCCTTTCTCTTCTGTTTAGATAAATAAAGTCCTCTGTTTCCTTCATGATGCCCCACCTTAACAGGATCCACCTGAAGAGTAGGCTAACGCATTCTCTGAAATTGTGAAGTTATTTTGCAATCAAAAGAGAATCTAACAATCAGGACCCTGCTGAACAGACAATAAGCAAACCACTGACAGATTTTATTGCATTTGCAAAATGTCATGCCTACATTATCCTCAAAGACATTGTCTTTCATTATTGTGCAGATGAGGGACTGGGGTCAAAGAACTTGTTTCATGTTATACATAGTGCAGTTGATAATTTCATTTCGATCTTGTCTGTACTATTACATACGTTAATGAGACAATGGTTCAAGGGTACAACAAAAGCGTCCACCTCAGATTTCCCAAGTTCCAAGTGTACTGTATGGTGTGGTTCAGCCGCATTTGTTTTTATGCAGTTAGTCAATATTCTGATAACATTTTTGACTGTAGTCCAATCAGCCACTGAATCATGGACAGATTAACTACTCTGATCATTTTTGAATTCATTATCCAACATGACATTTGCATCCTGGCCAGATGACAACAGTCCTATTCTATAATGAGCATGAAATAATTGTGCTTAAGCAAATCTCTTACACTCCTAGGATGGAACAATCTTTTTTAAGTCATTATAGTGTGACTCAGAAACACATCATCTGTAGTAAACAAAGAATATGTGCACTGTATGGTGGCTTCTGTATCTTGGCCAATTGAACGAAGTTTGTGAATGAATGTCCTGACAGGTAAGATGGAAATTTCTGCAATGCTCTGCAAGAAATTTCCATTCTTGAAGCTACATGGAAAAAAACAGTATTTTTTTCTGTTTAATCTACAATTGACTTCAAACGCAAAGCAAACAGCAATCACTCTACTCATTACCTTATTTCCTCAAAAGTACAAAAACCCTGTCAATTTTTAATTACACACAATTTTCTTTCAGTTTAACAATGCATTCTTGCATTCCACACTGTGAAATAGCTAACATTTAACCACCTGAAATAAGGTGCCATCATTTTGCCAGCATTGGCTATAGGAGATCCAATACATTTTTGTTTATAAACCTAATTTGAATTACTGAAGGCAAATTTCTGAAAGTTCTCCTGAAAATGGAACATGATGTCCTGATGAGCATCTCCTCATGCTGCTGGACTGTTTCATACTTGTCTCACTTTCAGCTTCACAAAAGAATTATAGGTACACAGAACAGCAGGCACTGTACTGTGTTTTGCACTTTAAGTACTGTGAAAACTGACCCTCAGGATTTGGGTGTATGTTACTGCTGTTTGTTTTTTGCACTATAGTCCTTGGGCGACGTTATTTCGGGCCACTATATACTTGTATATAGATGGTATGACAATAACAAATTGAGCAACAGGCTTCTCCGTCAGACTTCACCCTGCTTCAGGACCTTCCCCAGTTTGTACAATCATTCCTTACTTTTTATATATTTTAGCTTGTCCCAGGTAAATAGTCAGCTAGTAATAGTTCAATGCCTGTCAGAGTCACAGAAAAAAATTATGGATGGATAGGTGGAATGGCTGAATATTTTGAATTATTTGAATACCCTGAAAAATCCACAATGCATCCCACTACTGTTTTGAAAGTTGTATTATAAAATATTTCTCTTTCCTTCTGTTAGGTTTTATAATGTGCATGCCGGTATCTAAAACATATAAAATATATTAGAGAGTAATCTTAGTGATTTTGATTGTGAATGTGGTATTTGGTAGAAATTGTTAAAGTTATTGTTAAAAATGTAGCATTTAACATGTGCATATATGTGTGTGTTTTTCTGTGGGCATATATAGCTATTCTGTAATAGTGTGTCAACCTAACCATTTCCATTGATTTTACATTGAAAGGCATCCATATCTCTGTATATATTCCTGCGCTTTGATAGAGAGCAGTGGGAGTCCTGTAAGCATTGATTCGGTGCACTGTTATTACGCTGCCTACCCTTAGCCCATTTCTCTAATCGTTAGCATATGGCAGAACAGGCTTTTAAAAGTGCAATTTCAGGGCCTTTGTCCAGCAGGAGATGCATGCAATTATAGTGCTGTCAAGCCACCTTCTCCACCCAAAAATGATGTCACGCATTATTCTCTGGAATTGAAGTCAAAATCAGTGAACATGGAACCCAGCATCTATGGTCTCTTCTCCATAGGTGTAATTGACAGATTTTAGGGTCACACAGACCTGTAGACAACACTGCCAGCTGCCACAGCAAAACAGACCACTCCTCACTGAAGTATTAGATGCAATTGTTTCTTTTCCCCTGCTTAGACTACAGGTAATATAATGACTTCTTCAGTAATACCATTACAAGGATTTGAGCCTGTTATTTGCTGAACCCTTGACTCACTTTGTTGAGATATCTGTTGCTTTGCTGAGCTGTAGCCTGTTTTCTTAACCTGTTCGCCAAACGTGCTTTAGGCTTGGTATGCATTACATTTGAATTACATTAAAATTTATTTTTATGTATCAGATGTTTTTTCCAAAGTGATTTACAAGTGAGTTGACGTGGCCTAAGTGTAGCTAGGCAGTTACAAGCGCAAGTAGTATAGGAGCAAGAGCTACACAACATCCAACTTCCCACAAAGTAAGAACGCATTATGACTCAATGACCAGATTCCCCTGGTTTACTATCTCAGCTTAGCATAGATTTTGACTCCGAGTCTTGAATTACATTTTGGTGCTTGTTATTTGTCATTGTAAACCATAAACCTGTTTGTTCTGCACCCCAAACTCTGTTCTGCCAAATAACAACCTAACCCTTAACCCCAGCCTCCCAGGCTGTCCTGTCTGGCTGTACAGTGACCTGCTACCTCTATGACATAATTGATATCAATCAGAATTACAGCTTGCATAGGAACATGTCTGTATGTATTTCAAAACAGGAAGCTGGCGTAATTGATACTAAGTCTCATCACACTTAAATGACAAGCCTGTAGTTCTAGCAGAAGGCCTGTTGCTGTGATGGTTGAGTAATGCTGGTGAACATATCTTATCACAATGATTAACTTTATATAAAAAGTGAACTATCATAGGATAAAAGAACATTGTCACAAAGATCTTTATTATTCTCATTTAATATGCAGACACTTGGTTTTTTGTTCCTGCTGGCGTGCCATTTAGACAGGATGGCAAGGTCATCTGCTAGTGTGAGGTATGATGAGAAAATTCACTGACTAATGTGTAGCCTCTCAATCAGAGTCTATTGTTCCTCATCAGTTCCTAACGCCTACACAGCAAAGTAGCCTTCAATCAAATGGCTTTCTGTCCCTTCTCAGTCACTGTGCAGTTCTGTGGAGTGAAATTTTCCACCATTCCTTCATTTCTCATGGTGGAAGTCCATCGCTCCTGGAATATATCAGGTTTTATAGCAGCCAGGAAGGTGAACATTAATAAACTGCCTACTGCTAGTAAAGTTATTCAAATAAGCTGGCATAGCTCTTATTTTACACGTACATCATTTGGAATGACCAGTGAAGAGGATATTTTTATAATAGATTCCTGCAGCCAGTATTTTTTTGCTAATTAGTTTCTATGTACTGAGTTTCAAAAGAACTGACAAAAAAATCTGAGGCTACCTATCATTTGGGTGAGGGTAGAATATATGTGAATTAATATGAAAATGATGCAGGTTATTAACTTCCCATTCACAGAAGTCAAATATATGTATAGCATATTAGCCTCAGACCACTGAGTCAGCTCTGGGTACTCTGGATTCCTACCACTGTCCAAAGACATCGAGTTTAGAGAGACTAAAGCCTGCGTATTTTGAGGTATGCCCTGTGCTGAACTGGCAGATAATCGCCTTGCATTGGATAAGTAGCTATGGAAAAGGGAGGGGCAACAGGTTGATATTACAATCTACATTTTCACCAGTGTTTCTCTCCTGTAAATTCATACTCTTAAACTTCATTTGGCTCTACCAAATAAACTACCCTGAAACCTTGTAAATGTTCTAATGACTTTTATTGCAACATTTCTACCTTAGGGCTTGTACAACCAAAAAAGAACGTTTGAAATTGAAGAGTTCAACTTAAAAAATACTGCTACTCTATATTACTTTGGAAGAACTTGTGTTGTTTTAAATGATTTAATGAAAATATTATACTATGGGGAAATGGCATCAAAAACCATTGCATTAGAATCAACTTTGCCTTTATTGCATCTAAAACCATTACGATCCACTGAGAGAACTCACCCAAGCTGTTATGCCATATGCTCTGGAACAGAATCATGCTGTTTATTCCACCTTTCAGTCTGAACAAAGGGCAAAGGGAGGAAATGGGTTTAACAAAACAGTTTACACGTCCAGAGCTCAGAGACTAAAGGGATGAGCATGCACCCCACGACTACCTCCCAAATATGTATCACTCCAGTCATAGCTACCTACTTGTTCCATTCCACAAATTATTCCACAAATTATTCCAGTATTAAGTGTGAATAAGTTTAATTGCACTACATATTTATCAATTCAAATTCATTTTCTTTAAAAAATCTATGAGGCTTGTGTTGATGATCAAAGAATAGTTGTAAACACATGACATGGTATTGTGAACGCTCCAGTTTTACATTCAGACATAATATTTTGGGGACCAGTACTTAAACTGCATTGCTCTTATTTTATTATATAAAACCTTACCTATAATTAATCTCAGCTTGATCATATACTAAAAATGCACAAATTAAACCCCATAACCCTAATGAGCAATCCATCCCTTTCCCAGGAGTGTAATCACTGTGGCGTGTATTTTGGATAATTATTTTTATTTATTTTTTATTATTATTTTAAGTCTCCCCTGTATCTGTGGGAAATTCTAACAGTGGATAAGCGAGCACAATTTTGTGACCTACAAAACGAAGGGCTCAAGGGCAGGACTTGGGGGGGTGGGGGTGGGGTTTGAACCAAAGGGGTTCAAAAACAAGAACACAGGAAAAAAGCAGGACAGCAAGGGGTCAAAACGAGAAGAATAGTATTGGTCAGGCACATGCAAGAAGAGGACTGATTTCAGTGACCGGACTGGGGAACGCAAAAGTTAGAAACACTTATACACGGGACTAATGAGAGACTGACATAATGCTAGCACAATTGGGTTGGCAATAACAAGAAAGACACACCTGGGAAGAATCAGACCCGCTAGTCATACCACGGGATGGTCAGGATGGGTCGTGACACACAATGCCTGTTCATGTCCTTAACCCCCTGTACTACTGACTGTATTTTTCAGTTCACAGCAGGTAACTGCAATGCAAACTATTAAATTTTTTCTGAGTTAGGCCTAAGATGCTAACCAGCAAAAATATATTTCTAGTCATTCTTAATTATGCAACCTATCCTATCTTTTGATCAATCAGAAATGACAGAATGTTACATCCGTAATAAACAAAGTAAGCAGTTCTTTGAATTTATAAAAGAAATTATTTATGTAACCATACTTTAAGACATAGATAGATAAACTGAGATCTGACCCTAGATAAACGATAAGCGTTGTTTTGACGTCATGAGAATTCTTACCTTATAGTCTTCAGGGCTAATAAAAAGTCAGTTTTTTCTTTGAAGTTGGACAAAGATGTATGTCTATATGATCACAGCCTGGATCGCACCTGGCACCACAAACTAACAATCAGTTATAATAGCTCCATGATGAGGACATTCCAGCTGATGAGAGGTTCAGCTTTGAAGCCAGAGGGACAGTCTGATGCAGGTTCATCACCATCTGTAGCCCGTAGTCAAGAATTGTGATGGACTGTTTCATTGACCATGTGCCATGGGAAAAATCCATCCTTTTTATTGTACCCTGGCTTAGATAAACTAGGCTGTTGAGCCGCATGTCCCAAAGCAGTGCTTAGGCCACCTGTAGCCTTTAACTTTGCCACATTACTGCTGCTGTAGTACTGGCCAATGTCCAGGCATTCCATGGCTCTATGGTGGCCACAGTTGGTTCTTCTGAAGCAAACAAATGAATGGATAGATGGATGGGTGGATAGATATTACTTGAGGGCTCATGATACTTGTTATGCAGCAGGTTAAACCCTGCTCAGATATATTTTTTCCTCTGTGTTTTGTAATTTTGTGTCATGGTTGTAAAAGGGTTAAAGTTTTAAGAAGTTCAGTGTACTGGTGCCTGATTTACTATATTTGAAAAGACAAATTTCTCCCTCAGACAGTAACATACAGAATTCAAAGAATTTGATTACCAAATAACAACCTACTGCCCCTTACCTCACATGTAGCAGCTCATCCTCCCTTAAGCCCAGCTTTGCATTCCTTCCAGTCTGTCCTGTCTGGCTGTGCAGTGACCCGCTACCTCTATGACATCATTGATAACATTCAGTATTATAGCTTGCATTGAATATGGGGTAATCGATACTAAGTCTCAAAGGAGATATTCAACAATGCATTAAGTACAGGACGCAGTAAAAATTACACAACAGAGAACAGAATACAGCCAAATCGATCTAAATTCACTCCTACAGAGGAGCCATGGGACTTTAACATTCCAGAGAAAGCAGAAGAAGAACAGAGGATGGGGAGTCTTACTTTGAGAGGACAAAAAAGAAAGTTTCCCTCAGATTCAAATGATCCTCCAAACACCTATCAAAGGGGACCAGAACAAAAATTTAACCACAACAATCAAACTTGACTAAGAACTGCAATCAACAGCACAAATGCATCAGAGAGACACGTGGTAACACAATGGCTTGTTTTTAATCTCAGTCATAACTTTAAACTGAAGCCAGACCCCCATCTAAGTATTCTGTTTCTCTATCCATATACCTGCATTAATACCACAATACCACTGCATTCATTCAGTGACGCATTCAGAGAATACAACAGATATTTAGCATATTTATTTAATCCCTGATAAAAACCCAGAATTAGAAATGATAATCAGATTGTAAAGTAATCCATCTCTTTTTCCGTAATCGCTTATCCAGCGTGGAGTAGTGGCTGAAGAGGATCTGTGGAGGTACAGGGCATGAGGCAGGGTGCACCGTTTTATCTCCCTGGAAGTTAAATTATCACTAAAATCTTTAGAATTGCTACTCCCTTGTGAGGGCTACTAAACATAAAGTATGAAGTTCTCAGCTACATCTTAAGCTATAGATGATGAAATGCATCAGGTTGGATGTGTAAGGCACTGCAGGATCTATGGCCAATCCTTTTTTATTTAGCAAAATGCAACAACACAAGAAAATTGCTGGATAATAAAACAGGAGCTATACCTTTAACGTAAATGTTGTGTGGTTGGTCACCCATAAAAAGAAGCCTTTAGCAAAACAGTTTAGCTGAAAGCAGCAAAGGTCACCAATTGAAGGCTTTCTGAGGATAGAGGGAAACTTGTCCTTAATGCCTTTCTATAAGAAATTTCTTTTTACTTAGGACTGCTTGTCATCACGGATCCCGACACTGAGGTTGACTGTGTCATTAGCTGTTGTCCCATGTTTGCGGTGCTGTCCTCACGTCTGAGCTTGGCCCCAATCCACTAACGTGCTGCACTGCCGATTTATTAACATCATCATCTGACACTTGAAATTAAGTTACATTCACATTCAGGGTACATCCATGGCGTCCCTTTCAAAGACAGCATGTTTTCGGAGAATTAGCAGATGTTCCCTTAAGAATAATAGAACTCGTAATGTAATGGCCCCTGTGTAGAATTTGGTTGTTTTATTAAAGCTGGACAATAATTAAGATTATTAAGATATTAAGTATGATTAAGAGCCTATTAGTGTCCTATTGGCACATTTGCTGATAATCCAGCACACAAAGGAAATACTCCTGCCCAGTCTTCAGGTCTGTTCTACTTCCCATGTATCTTTTACTTTCCATTCTGTCTCCTGTCTCTTCCACATCTCAGCAGGATTGCGTTTTTTTTCCCACAAAGCTTTGTTCTCCCACTACCAAAGCGTAGCTGAAGCATCCCTGCCATACTTCAGGCCGCTCCGAGTATCTTGACAAAGTGTCTTGCTTTTGCTGGCAGCCCAGGGAAGACTTTTGTTTTACTTTTCTTGATGCTACTGAGATGTCTGGGCTCCTCAGTTCCACATCACTGACGCAAGTTTCAGGGACAAAATAAACTGTTATACCTTAGCCTGATCGGGTCATTTTTGGGGCACCTTTCAAGTTTGTCTGAATAACTATACATAAAATGAAAGCCAGAATGTGACATCAGCTGGTGTGTGTGTGTATGTGTGTTTTGTTTTGACTTTAATGTAAAGATTAGACCTCATGTCCTCTGGCATTTCAGTTGCAGAGATTAAGTGATCATTGAATGCTTTACATTTTGCTGATGATCTAACAGGCTTTATTGTTTAACACTTCAAAGTATCCTTATTGTACTTATAATCAATATGCGCGCATTACCACTAAAAGAAAGATAAACATTGTGGTTTTTTTTTCCACTTCTTTGAAGTGGGGAGCATTCCTGAAGCATACTGTACTGGTTACACACTTCCAAAGTGCTATACATAGGAAAGAAGCAGATCATTTCAAACAGTGACTTTTATGAACTGGGAATTGTGTGAGTTAGTCATGCAAAATATTAGAACACGTTAATATCACGACAACAATCACCCAAGCTCATTTTCACCCATTGGAATTATTTATCTTTGTCATATATTCATAGTGTGAAGTAATAAAATTACATAAACAGAAAAAGAATTGCACAACATTTGTTACAATGTATCTGATGTAGTGTATTGGCCTTTTTGGTTTAATTTGCCTTAACACATACTAGCTGTTCAGAAGTGACTCTATTTTTAGAAATACTTTTAAAAAATTGTTTAATTTTCCATTTATTGGTACTGTATATGGATTGTGTCCAGTAGGAATAAATTTACAGAAACTATCTCTGCACAGAACAATGAGGTCACATGACGCTGAGGATGGGACACTGGGGAAGTCCGAATCACTCTGACTGTAATGGTAAAGTGTTCTGGAATTGTTAGGCAGAATGGAATACAGGCACATTGGGGGTCAAAACTCCCCTTTTTAGGGTTTACAAAGATGGTGCATGGACAGTGTCAAGAAAAAAAGAGGTTCAGCGATTAGAATGAACAGATATGCTTCAGTTAGCACAAGAAAGAAATTAAATCTGAGTCAGGATCTGCTTAGCTGGATGTATAAACACATTAATTCATTGAAGGAAGGACATGTGTGATGAACTGCAGGAAAATGATGACCTGGCCATCTTTCCCAAGACTCAAGGGCGCAGATTTGTGTATGAATGGTAAGGACATGTTCCTACCAATATTATAGGAGTACTGTTTTGTTTATGAGGGTGAGGGTGAGGGGCTGTTTTGGTTCCTAACAGTGTTAAAACCAAACCTTTGCTCTTACCAAAATGACAACATTCCCATCACTTTTTGTAACATTTTTGATGTAAATATCATCATATAAGAACAGAATTAAAAAATAAAGGTTTTGTGTCCTCACTACGCATATATAGATGAATCGTGAATTGGTTAAAAATCGAGGCAGATGTATGACGATTTAAATCGGCTGATGTGGAAAATTTAGGAGTACTTCACAGTACCTTAACAGAAATACTGGTGTAATATTACATTTAACGTCAGTTCAACGTCACTGTGTATTCATGCTGATATTGGTTTTGACAGAATCAGAGAGCGAATTTAAAATTGAGGATGCATCATTGGGCGGTGCGGTGGCGCAGTTTAGCGCTGCTGACTCACAGCAAGAAGGGCCCGGGTCTCCTCTCATGGTCCAAAAGCGTGCAGGATAGGTTGATTGGCGAGTCTAAATTGGCCCTGTGAGTGTGTGCACAGTGTGGCGTGTTGGCGACTGCACGGGTTGGTTCCCGTCTGCGCCCATTGTTGCCGTGATAGGCTCTGTGCTCCCCCCGCGACCCCACTTGGGACTAAGCCATTTCAGAAAATGGATGGATGGATGCAGCATTTTAGCTTTCCGGTAATCACAAATGAAAACAGGGAGAAAAGCACAGACGTGACAAAAATTGCATGCAAACATTGTAAAAGACTGATAACATACACAAATAGCACAACGAACATGCTTTAGCATGTCCACCCGCAACACAGTGAGCTCAATTCACCACCGCCAGAGCGAAGATTATTAAAAGGGCAAACCACGCTAAAAAGATGCACATGCAAAGAATTATTTTTATTTACTTATTTTGATTTTTTTACAGTATTTTATTCAATTTCAGTTTCACTGTTAAGAAGAGGACACGTTTTGCACAGTTTAGAAAGATAAACAAATGATTATTTTTAAATAAAAATGCAAAGGCACCTTACGTTGAGAAAATCATACCATGAACTCAGAATCGTGAATCGTATCGAAACGTGAGAATCATTACATCCCTAGTCCTCGCCTATCACAAATGGTTAGAAGGAAGATTACTGACATTGGAATAATACTGAACATGTTTCAACTATAGAAATGTAATGTGAAGAACAAATACTTTTGTTCCACAAACAAACATGAAAGAACCCCAGTGACTTTAGAGGGTGATTTTAAAGGTCTCTGTTTAACATCCAGGCAATGTGGGTTCCAAATGGAAAAATATATCATTAAGCAATAAACAACAATGAAACCAATATTATTTTGGGGGCAATTCCCCTTTAAGCCATCATTTATGTATGCATGCTTTCATTCATCCAGAAAGCCAAAGGATGTGTTTTAAAAATTACTCAAACTAACTGAATTTTCTAGTAGTTATGGAAATTATAATAGTTTTAAAAACTATAGCACTACTACCATATAGAAATGTAAATACAGCATTCATTTAGACACAGTTACAGTTAACAGGCAGTTATCTTAAATTGACCATAATGCCGCAATCTACACAACAGATGGCATATTGATAGAACAAATTTGCAATCATTTCCATCATGAGATATCACTTCATTTTCTGTATTGGCATCTTTGGGACTTATGTCAGATAAGCAGATAAGAATTATGAGGGGGACCGTTTAAATTTAATGGCTCAAACGAAAGGTATAGGTTAAAATCTGATAGTGTTTACTCTTAACTGCAAATGCCAAAGCATGCGATGTGTATTATTAACAACAGTTCCATTGTCATCCTACTTCATAATCCCACCATCTGTTTCAATCCCAAAAGCCACTGTCACTCCAGAGCTTTAAATGCGAATGACGGAAAAAAAAACAGCTAAATAAAATACCATTCCTATATGAGCCCGCAACAAATGCTGCTGTTTCATTACTATCATTCAGGAAAATAGACAAAAAGGCAGAAATTAAAACAGAGTATTGAACAGAAGAAGTGAAATCATCAATATTCTACTTTATTTTTGAAATTGCAACATCTGTCCTCAAAATGCACATAGCCTTTCTATGACCCCATGTGAAAAAAAAAATTGGTTTACTGATTGTTGAATGGCTCAGCCCGGCAGTTCTTGGAGGGCCTTTTAAGGTGTCTAACCAGAATGCAGCCTCTATTTATCTGATTAGTAATCTAGCTGCATACATGGGGATGTGAAAAAAACTATGGAATCACTGTGATGTGTCGAGCATTTTAATAAATAGGTGCTCGAATCAGATTATTTCCAGATTTTAGTAAGAAATAATTATCTTGCTGCACGTTGCCTGGAGTAGCACAGGACATTGTGAATCAGTTTGAGAGTTTCTGGGTTTTTTTGTGTCTGTGGCTGGAAATAAAGAGTCTTTTTGAATACCTATGTAATTATAGTCACCTTCCGACATGTATCTAAACAAGCACTTGTCAAAACATGCCAAACAGAGTTTTGTTTAAGAATCCATTAAAAGTGAAATCCGCTGCAAGTATGACAGCAGTGAAAATATTAAAGTTGGAAAAAATCTTTTACATACATTAAGGGTAATGTTCAATCAGACAGATCTAGGGGGTATTCCACAAAGCATGATTTCCCAGTTAGCTGGATAACTTAGCTAAACATGAAAACTGTGCAATAGGAGGAGAGGAAAGTGACATTCCTATTGGATAATCCTTACATTTGGCTTAAGTTATCTGGCTAATGAAAAAAATCCTGCTTTGTGGAATGCCCCCCTAACAATGGATAGGGAAATTGAACCAAAACAAACTTGAACAACCTGACCCTCACCCAATTTATAGGCAGTTAGCAATGTATCTTTTGTATAATGCAGTTGATTTATGCAGTTTAATACTGCTATGTTTTCAGTTTATGTAATGCTAATTGTGCAATGTTACATAATACAAATGGCACAGAGCATGAAAATCCAAAACTTATCTGTAAATTATGCAAACGATGCACACATATGTAAGTTGATTTAAGAACTTAAGAATTAAGAAGGGCCTGTGTGTCAGCCGGAGGAGGTGGCTAGGGCAGAGGAAGATCTGGGCATTTCTGCTCAGACTGCTGCCTCCCTGAGCAGGACCCTTAAAACTGATGGAGAATAGATGGATGGATGCATGCATGCATGCAGGAATTAACTGATTTTATTCTGGTGACGGATGGAATTTACGTTACTTCCCTGCAGGAAGTGTGTGTGTGTAACGAAAGGAATATCTTGTAATAAGCATACAAATTAGACCACAGGTTTATCTAGGTTTATCTAGCTTTAATTTCAATGCCTATATTGTATTGGAGGGGACGGCATGGTGGTGCAGTGGTTAGCACTGTTGCCTCACACCCCTGGGGCCCGGGCTCCGGTCTCCGCCTGTGTGTGGAGTTTGCATGTTCTCCCCGTGTCGTCGTGGGGCTTCCTCCGGGTACTCTGGCTGCCCCCCACAGTCCAAAAAAAAAAACATGCTGAGGCTGATTGGAGTTGCCAAAATTGCCCATAGGTGTGCGTGTGTGAGTGTGCCCAAGTTTAGTAAGTAAATGTTCAGATGCTTAATTTGGATTTGTTTTGGGTTATGTTAAGATGTTAATGCACTTATTTTGTTTGTATGAAGATAATTGGGGATTGTGGCTTAGTAGCTGAGGAAACAGGTGTAAAATGGGGGGGGGGGGGGTACAGCCTCCTGAATTCCTGTTTTGGCAATAAAGACAATCAAGAAACTTAATATGTTGCTTTGCTTTCTTTCTCAGGAGCCAACTTCTGTCTGGCTTTATGCCAAAACACAGAAGGGACCAGTTTAAAATAATTGTTTTCTGTTTTTAAACATTTTGTAACTCGTGGAAAACTTGTACAAATTATGTCATGTTTTGGTCTCCAGTCTGGTGATTGGGAAGTGCAACCACAAAGTCCAAAGGTCTGAAGATAAGTTGGACATTGATTGTGGCAGTTGAAAATATGAATAATAATAATCCCATCTTATTGTTGCAGATCTGTTGTATTATTATGGTTCTCTCTATTTTCACATCACCAGCAACAAGATATTAAGCAACTTAGTGATACTTCATTCAGCTATCAATTAAGCTTGATAGAGATGATGTTTCGAAGGAGAAGATTAAAATCAGACTTCAAGAAAGTATGATCTTTCCAGTGAAGAAGGATGAATCAAGCCGTGCCATTCAACATTTACTTAAAATATATGCTGTTCAATTTTATGAAAGTTCAAAAATAAAGAACATCTTATTTAGCCTGATAATTGTTTCAAAATATTCTACTACTCAAGTAATATATGGTATTGTGATTGAAATTAATATCTGAATCACGCCTGATTAATTAATCAGATTAATTCAGATTGACCAAAACTTTGCATAAAACCATCAGATTTTGAATGAAATAAAGTAGACATCAATACAGTGAGATCAATGCTATTTGAAAATAAAAAATAAAAAAATTGGGTAACTACTATGTGTATTTGTAACAAGAAAATCCCTTGTTGTGTGCTGCACTGAGCAGTCCCAGCTTCTTTGTGACTAGTGTCATAATTACCAAGCAGTAAGATTAATTCATAAATAGCAAAACTGCAGGACAGTAAGATGGCGGCCCTAGTTGGTGGTATATAGTGAGATATACAGTGATGTCTTTAGTCGGCATTCTTCCAGAACTATGAGGAGTAAAGTCAAAGGTGAAATCGCAGCAGATGCATTCCTTAGGTTTCACTGCAAGCTCACAAAGAACACACAACTCGCTTACCTCCAAACCACTACCTCATTTTACTGAATCTGTTTAACCGCTGCCCTAACATCATAACCCCGCTTGAGCTTCCACTTCATAACCTGCCCTAACAGCATCACCCTGGCTGAGCTACCACCTCATAACCAAATAGATTTTTTTTGCTTCACGTGTATTATTTAATTTGTAAATAATCAGTAATCAGTAAATAAAAAACACTGATGAACTCAGGGCGTGCAGGGGGGGCAACTGCCCCCCTGGTTCCACATGATTAAAAAAATGATGCTGAAGTGTTCTCTGGGGTAGTGAAAATGCCACCACTGGCCCTTTACATAGAAAAAATAACTGAGTTCTAATGCGCCCCCTTCATGTGTGATAGTATGATGGCGGGCCTTATAGAATAGGAAAATATGATGATGTATATTACTGACTGCTCCTCTAGAGGTGAAAATGTGCCCTATAAGGTGCCCTTATATTGGTTTAAATGGTGCCTATGAGTACCCTTCCAATAGAAATAGGTGCCATCACGAAGTGTCCTCTTTGCCACCCCTACATAACTAAGTGTCCAAAAGGGTGCCCTTTCCAGTAGAGAAAATGGGATGCCGTGCTGTAATGGGTTCTCCAAAGTGGTGCTTTCCCACCAAAGTTCAGGAAGTCCTGGGCTGTCATGACCAGGAACTTCTGTAGTTCCTGGCTACTCTTGTTTGTCAATGTCCCACTTCAGATCAGGAACTGTGATGTTTGTGCTACATCTCACCGTGACCCCAAAACAGTGAAGGTACAACATGAGGAATGTGAGGAATTGTCCTAATGGATGCTCCTCCTGTGGAGAAAATGTGATATAAGGTGCCCTTGCATTTGGGTAAACTTTAGATGCACTCGAAGGTACCCTTCCAAGTCATGAAGTGCCCTTGTGATAAAGATTCAGTTCATTTAAATTTTATTTGTATAGCATATTTTCACAACATTACATTGTCTCAAAGCACTTTACATTATCCCTGCCCAAAGCCCACTGATGGATGCCCTTCCAGTGAGACTACTTCACCATACATAGCATTCCAGTCGATTAATTGGTTGGTGGGAGAACAAATGTCCTGAAATAGTTTTTAAATTTATTTTTGCCCCTGCCCTTCCAACAGCCAAGAGTCCATCACTGAAGCAAAGATACTGCCTCAGATTGTTGTCATGAAGGCGGGACATTATGCAGGCAGGGAAATGAGGTGACAATTTGTTACGCTCCAGTCTAGGGTTGGAGCCTAACAAAGTGAAAGAGAAGGAGGAATTGGGAAGGACAAGACAACCAGAGCTAGGAGAAGGGAACACGGGACATAAAGAGAGTCTTTTTATAGTTTTTTTAAAATAGTTTTTTCAAAGAAACTGTACAAACACTAGGTGTAATGAACGTCAGGAGTGCAAAGGTCAAAGAAACAAACAAAAGCACATCTACCAAGAACAATCTAAGATAATCCTAAGTGAACACAAGGTGAAACGAAATAACAATGCCTAAGCAAAAAGGCAAACACTCCTTATGCACACCTAGTGGAACACACTGTCGAAGCGAAGGTATTCAGAGGGGGAGATCAAAGATGCAAAGTCGGAGTACAAGCGAGAGTTCAAAAACCAGACAGGCAGTCAAATCCAGGGCGAAGGTACAATATGGAACAAGGCGAAAATCGGAAATTAAGAACAAAACAGTCACACACGAGCATTCAAACCTAAGGCACAGCGAAAGAAGAGCGAGCTAGCAGGCGAGAAGCAAGTGGTGGGCAGACGAAGGGACGAAGCTGCAATCTCTTCAGCCGACGAACCGGAAACTGCTCCGAAGGCAATGGAGGCAGGGCCAGGTCGAGGGAGTGGTTGCCCAATCGGTGAGTAGACAGGATGTCCGAAGAACCTTCGGAAGAGAAAAACCAAACGACGACTTAAAACACATCTTTTCCAGAAATACCTGAATTAGCACTTCTGGTATTATACTTCGAGCTCTTTCC
>JABFEA020000043.1:13439507-13452349 GCA_019775915.2 Cyphomyrus plagiostoma
TGTGAGAAACTTTCAAGTGTGTGACATTACTCTTGGGAGACATAGTTACCAAAAAGCCACCAGAAAATGAAGGTGTACATTTAGTCCACAACTGTGTGTGCGTGTAGTATGTGTACGGTGAGGGTGTGTTCCCATTAAAGCAGCCTTCCAGAAGAAGTCTTTCCTAGTGCACCCCCCATGTCCAAAAGAGCCCCTGGGAAATGATGCAGAGGGAGAGTAGGGGAAGACAGAGTGCTGGGTTACCGTTCAGAGCAGATTAATGAGCTTGTATAACTATGTCTCTTATCACTGGGCTGCACATGTTTTTAAGTAAAGGTAAACAAACCCTGTGTCCTGTGGATCCTCCAGTGTGAAACAGCGTTCGCCTCCCCCTTCATGCCTCATTCCTGTCATCTGTCTGCTTAGCTCATTTCCTTATGCTTGGGCCTGTATTGCCCATTGTGCCAAGGAAGTCTTCTGCATCTTGTCCCAGCTCTAAATATTGGAAAACTCTGACAGCATTTACTGCCAACCCTGAGAAAACTTAGTAACACAGGAAAAGCCAAATTTTTACAATATCTAATTAAATGTTTTCCTTTGCCAGTACGTGTTATGTAATGTTTGAAATACCTATACAGAATATTCTGTGTAGCACTGACATCTCAGCAAAATCTTTATGTATTTATTTCATAGTGTGACATTTCAGTTAATTTAATTAGTAGACCATCATCAAGACAACTAGATACCAAGCTATTTAGCTAAAACTATTGAGGTTTTAACTGAAAGGTAGTACAAAATGGAAAAAATAACTTCTGGAATGTTAAAGATCCAGCTGGTGAAAAGAAGCAATATTACTGTCAGCATGGTTTATAACTAACAGAGTCAAAATAGCAGCAAAACTGTTGTAATCAGAATTCACATTCTGCCATAAAGAACCACTAGACCAAGTACAATAATCACATTTTATTATGATCAATCTTCAAAATGATCCATGCCTCTCGCATTACCAGTTTTTGCATTATGCATGCATTATATTCAAAATAAGAAGCAAGTAGTAGTGCTATCAGTTTGAACTAGTCAACTGCCATGTTTGGTTCCTCTTTTATATCAATGACAAACACCCCATGTGCTGAATGCAAACTGTATTTAAGGTATATGGTGGGTTAAAGATTTTGTTAGCCACAAACAGTCAGTTTCTCTTGGTTAATGCTTGAGTAAAATAACTAGAACTACATTAAATGGTTCTAACCTTGATGGAAAAGTGATGCTGAATAGGGTGTCATTACTGCAATAAATACTGTGGCGCCGGGTGGACTGAGGCATCGCAGGAGCAGAGAGAAACAAGGAGACTTGCTTGCCTGGGGAAACATGCTCTTTATTAGCAGTCCTTAAAAGGACCAGAGCAGGCACCCAACGAGCACCAAACGAAATACACAGAGTGGAAACACAAGGTCGCCAGACACTGAACTGTAAGGTACACACGCGGTGGGTTATACAAGCTAGGAACACGCGAGGATTGTACAGGGTGCACGCAAGACACGGGCAAACACACGTGCGACTATAGGGAAATGCAGCCACAATAATAATAATACAAGGGGAAGAAAAACTGCCATTAGCTTGTGAAGGAAATCAATGGTACAGATGAACACTAAACGACAAATGATGGACTCAAAACATGGTAGAAATAAATATTAATTTATGTAAAATAAAAGATCAGAATTGGCACATTTTCAACAAATATTGAGGAGGGAACAAATTACAATAGTGAGTGGACAGGAGGTTGTGGTAAGATGGCTGTCATTGACGGTGGGTGAGGGTTAACAGAAGAGGACTGATAGAAAGTTACAAGGAAGTTCTTTGATCAGTATTCTTCCATTTCTCTGCCTCTCCTGTTGCCTCCCAGTTTTTCTTTGTTGAAAAGAAGGCTAGCTTCTGCAGTCGATGATCAGACCACCAAGATTCCCACCTTTGGCCACTGCCCAACTCACACTGCACCTGACCCCTTTGGCCCCTCCTACAGGTGGTGAGCCCATTGGAGGGGGGACCCACCTGTATTCTACCATTTTCAGAACATAGCCAAGCTTCAGAAGATGCCGTCTTTTCATGATGCAGAAAAATGAATATATGCTTTTATAACATCCACACTGAACAACTTTAGTGCCCCCTTTCCTCATTACTCATCCAGCCAAACTTTCGCTAGTACAAAATGCCCTGTTCTGTGCTCCCTTCACTAACTTCCAGGTAAGTTTTGGATTGACTACAAAATACTGCTATTAACTTATAAAGCACTGAAAGGCCTTGCACCAGAATACCTTAGAGATCTACTAGCCACTTATGAAAAACCTCACTTTCTTCGATCTCTAGGAGCAGGATATCTATTAGTATCTAGGGTAGAATGAACTACAGCAGGCTACAGATCTTTCTCTTACAGAGCTCCTTAACGTTGGAATAGTCTTCCAGTGGAATATTCAAGTCTAAACTAAACTGTCTCAATTTGTTTAGTCTAGCTTATAGGGACTGTAGTTCTAGCTCTAGCTAGCTGCTCACTCCCCATAGTGTAGTGTGAGATGTAAAGGTGGGTGGGGATTGGTGCCATTGGCTTTGGATTCCCTCCTAGTTATGCTGCCATAGCCATATTTACAGGGTTGAGTTTTCTTCTGTTTATGAGCATTTAAACTTGTTTTTAAAGGCTTATGATGGATATTGATCTTTGAAACCTTATGAAGATATGAATGCTCAGACTGTTATTCCTGTAAACAAAGAAGTAGTGAACAGTCCGACCAGCAGCCATTTTTGAATGCTAACAAACTTAATATTTTTAAGTGGAATATGTCTGGAAAATGTTTTTTGATGGTTGGAATCTCTTGTATTACAATAATTAAGTCATTTAATTAATTTATTTATTTCAAACAAACAACAAAATAAATAAGTCATTTTCTTTTATTAATTATGATGTTTTTATTGAAAATCTGGAATCTAGCAGCTGACCTGCTGAGAGCTTGATCAGGGGGATGGGGCAGTAACACCTTAATAAACATAACTTTTCTCAGCAGTCTCAGTTCTACAATATCTGAAATACAATATCAACGATGCTTTGTTGTGAAGAAATTCACAACGATACTAAGAAGCACTTGAAAAAACACATGAGGGCATTGTGTCATGTCCCGATCGTTCCAATCCTCTTATGTGCCACTTCCCCTCATTTGCCTCATGTGGAATCCTCGTCTTTTCAGCTGCTTCTAGTTGTGTTAATTAGTTTGGTATATTTAAGTCCATGTCAGTATGTCTTCGCAAGTCTGGTCATTGATGTTAATCCTTGGTCCGTGTTCCTGAATGCATTCGCCCTTAATAAATCCTAAATTTCCCAGGCTCCTTGGACTCCTGCTTCCCCGCTTACTCTCCACTTTGTGACAGAATGACTGGACTCGATGAAAGGACGCCTTGCCTCACTGAGGAGGAGTACAGTACCTCAGTCTTGTTGACAAGGTGATATACTGGCCGAGACAGCCCGAGGTCCAGAACAAGCACATGGCTCACACCCTTGCTGTTTGGTTGAGGGCGATATTGGAGAAGATTTCCTCGTCTGAAGACCTGCACCTCACGGAGGAGGTGTGACAAAACCTCCTGCAGCTGAGGAGCAGGGTGGTCGAGACAATGCTTAGGCAGGTAGCCTTGGACCAGGGGTGTTAGACTCCAGTCCTGGAGGGCCGGAGCCCAGTGTAGCTTAGTTCTTTCCCAATTCCCAAAGAAATTATTCAGCTCAAGAGCTGTATGGTTATTAGCACAAGAAGTTGCATCAGGTGTGTTAAACGAGGGGAAACCCAAAAATGTGCAGGGCTCTGGCCCCCCTGGACTGGAGTCTGACACCTGTGCCCTGGACTGTGGTCTGCCTTATAATTCACTGGTGGAGCTGTCTGACCCATCCCTGGCACCGACTAAAGCAGTGAGGAAAAATAAAGGGCAGAAGAACCACCAAGAGACAGACTCTCCGAACCCTGCTTACTTTCCCGTAGCAGGACATAAGACTTGCCTCGTGGTGCTCAACCCAGCAGTGTCTGTCATCCCCGAGTTGATGCCCGATGTCTGCGCTGCCTCTTCCCCCGAGTCGTAATGCCTTGCTGTGGTTGCACCCTCGCTGTGCCACTTAGAGACGCTTCCTTTTCCCATGCCCCTGGCCCTGGTTCCTGTTCCCCATCCCATGATTTCAGTCCCTGTGGTTCCTGTTCCCATCCCGGCACTCCCCTAGGTGCTATTCTGTTGTGCCCTGAGTCCCGTTGTGTCCCTTGTTTGGTCCCCTCGGTCCCGTTTAGCATGCCCGGAGTGCGCGCCTGTGGGGGAGTTTTGTCACGTCCCAATCATTCTGATCCTCTTGTGTGCCATGCCCTCTCATTTGCCTCGTGTGGGATCGCTGTGTTTGCAGCTGTTTCTAGTTGTGTTAATTAGTTTGTATTTAATGTCAGTATGATGTAAGTCCTGCGTGTTGCTCTGTTTCTGAATGCGTTCTCCCTTAATTAATAAATCCTTTGTTTCCCCGACTCCCTGGACTTCTGCTTCCTTACTCCGTACCCCCCACTTTGTGACAATTCTGTTCACTCACTCCTGTACCATCAACTTTCCTATATTAAACACAAAACTGAAATGATGCTTTTTAGTAACGAACCTGAAAGTAAGTCACGCTAAATGCTTTTTGGGCACTAAGGCTCAAGACTCCAGGCCAAGTTAATATTCTTGGTGTAATAATTGATGACAATTTCAACTTCAACAACCACATCAAAGCTATACCTAAGGTGTCATTTTATCAAAATCAGAGGTTATGTTATCGCTTCCCCTGACTGCATCAAATGCCAGGACATCCACTGACAAATCAGTTAATTAGTTAGCACCTACACTTGCACATACAAGAATGTTTGAGCGATCAATATCATTATTATTATCACTGTATAGTGTATGTTAAAGATATCGGAATTGAAATTTTCTCCATCCCACCTACATTATTAGTGTTATTATTTCTGTATACCTTTGTTTTCTTTTTTTCTCCCCCCTTCCCCATGGTGATTGTTATTGTTACAATTGTGGTTTCTGTATCCCCCCATTTTTTTTCTCTTTTCTTTTCACGGTACTAGGGCGGGTGAGTTCGGAGCGGCCACACTCTTTGCTCTTGAATTTAATGTAAAATAAAGTCGTCCTCCGAAGAGGTGGGGTAGTGGTGGGCAATTAAAAAAAAACTGAAAAAAAAGAAAAGAAAATGTAGATGAGACATGAACTAGCATGTCTGAGACACATCACAGTTCTCTCATATGCATGTAAGTATGTCGAAGAAATTAACAGAACTTAGATCCAGCATCATTAGTGTTTCTACAGGTGCACAGGTACATGTTTCTTTTGCTTTTTCAAAAGAGTGAGATGTTCACTGGCACATTTTCCTCAACTGGATTCCTTCCTCGGGGGGGGGGGGCATTAAAACCCTGTTTGATCGTTATTGTTATTACAGTTTTTTTTGTCCACCGCCACCATTTTCCACCTGATGAACATAAAACAAACACAGACATCATTTTGATTAAAGCCAAATTTCATTATGCTCATGCCTCATACCCCATGTAGTGTCAAGCAAGAGATGAAAAGGACCTTTGATGCTGCCTTTCTCCTGGTTGCTTGGTTATCTCAGTTACTCAGCATTTTTTTTTACTTTGTAGTGCAAGTGAGAGTGGTAGGGGGTGGCTTGTTATGGACATTTCCAGAGCTTAAGCCTCGTTGCAAGATCTCCCACAGCCTGTGGCCACTTTTCTCCTAGGCTAGATTTCCAGCTACACACATATGTCTGTTGTCCAGTTTTTTTTTTTTTGCTTTCAGCTTTATTGCTTCCCTTTTTCTTTCAACCATAAGCCTCTATTTTTAACATCCTAAGCATATATTTTCAAAATCACTTTTCATTATGCCTGCAACAGGAGTGGAAAGAAATGTATATTTGCTATCATGTTGACAGAACTGCAATAAATGTCTTGAAACTGTGGAGTTTTTTTCCATACATCAGTTTTCTATGGAGCCCCTTAGATGTCACCATAGAAAAAATATTTTGTTCCCTCGAATTACTAAATCGTACCCTTGACTTAATAATTTGTGCGCTCCATTTAGTAAATTCTGCCCACAAATTACTTCATTTCAAGCCATTGGGACATTTGCCATTTTAAGTTTAGGGACCACCCACGCTTTATTTTCTGTTAATGTCCTAAATTCGTGGACTGTTTTCAATATGGACTTTTATTATCATAGGAGTCTAAGTACCCTACAAAATTGAGACCCTTTGACGAATATGCCCTCCGATTAAGGCGTCTCAATCTCCGCCTCTCTGTCCCTTCTGGGTCCAGTGTTAAGTGAATCAGTCTCACATCTTCCTTCTGAGTACAAAGTCCATTTTCTTTGCATTTACTGTGCATATATCCACTGGTAACCATGAAGCGCTCCAGAACCCTGTAGCTGACTTTTTATGAACTGTATGACATCTGCAGTATCAAAGTTTTTCTGTCTGAAATGTCATTTTTTCCGTAAAATTCGTTTGATCACAATATTGTGCTTAACAGCCAAAGCCCAAAAAACATTTCAGTCCAGTATCAAAATAAAACTGCATTAAACCGAAACGCTTCATGACCATGTGTCCATGAATGATCAATAAGGTAGCAATACGTAATTTGTGGGTACGAAATAATATTTTTTTCTAAAAATACTGCAAAGAGTATATCAATGACACTTCACTGGTCCTTAATCCTACATTTATTCCCGCTTTTTCTGACAATATTTTCTAGCCATATGTGAGTAGAAAAAAAACTGCTGTGAATACCTTTACTCTAACATGTGGTCCTGATTCCTGTTAAATTTCTATTGAAATGGTATGCATATATGCTTGCAAAAAGCTTTTTATCTGACATCTATCATTCTAGTTTGCAAAGCACTTCTATCTAGACCTTTTCAAGGTTTTGTCACACCATTCGGCGCAGCTGACAAAGCAGGAACCCAAAGTGAACCATCCTCTTGTTAACCAGTCCAGAAAGACTCTTGGCACCGGTGCAGCTTTTAAGGTGCTAAATAACAGCTTTGATGATGATAAGAGGGCAGCGCTGCCCGGAGGCCTGTGATCAAATTACCCTGAAGCTCCATGCAGGCCCTTGTCGTGTTAGTCTCTTACCTCAGGATTTCAGTCAAACACGTAACATTCTGTTCATCCAACAGACAGAAAAAGTACCCTTTCCATATTGGATTGTCTGGTGTCTACTTGACGTGATTTTTTGCAAAAAATGAATGCTGGACTCCCCGTGATGGGTTGGTGCCCCTAGCCTCTGGGATTGGCTCCAAACCCCCCACGACCCTGAATAGGATAAGCAGTAACAGAAAATTGATGGATGTAATGCAGGACTTTATGTAGCGTATGGTCACATATTATATGATTTATGAGCACTCAAACATATTATGGAAATTTAAAGGAAAAAAAGGATGTAAAAATACCTTTTAGGAGGCCATACACATGGTAATGCCATACAATAGCTGCCATGGGAAAGTACAATATAATTGATAAACGGTAGTACAAATTATAAAAGAGAAACTACAAAGTTATGTACTGAAATGTCTGCTGGCTTCTGCCAGTGGTATGCGCAGTACCAGGCAAAAACATGAGGGGGCCTGTAAGGACAGATGTATTGGGACAGCCCTACCCTCCTTATCCCAGAACACCACCAAGACCACCCAACTCAACAGGAAGAATCTTAGAAATATGAAAGAAAACAAAGCCATATGGCCTAGTGGTCCTAGTGGAAGGGAGATTCTGGAATTTGGCTTCTTATGCTATTTAAATTAAGCTTTTCATGCAATGTTAGTAGTTGGTACACTGTACTGTATAATACCAATTCTGACATAAATCTGCTTCGACATATGACCTGTCTGTCAGAACGGAACCTAGTCATAAGTCAAGAACAGTCCCTTCATTGATCTACATCAGCAGCTTTGCAAAACCTTTGCCAAAAATCTGAACCTCCATTGCCATATGTTCAATTTTCTATTACAATCTAGCATTTTGTCCTCCTCAGTAGGGATGCAATACCTGTGCCCCTGAGGCGATAAAGTCTATTGATTTCATAAAACATATTAAAAGGCTGAGACAACAGATTCTCCAGAGACATTAAACTGTCAAAGCTTGACAAATGAAGGTGCATCTATTTTGAAATTTTATGAAGTTCAGTCCCATCCCCCACTGTGCATGAAAATGTGATGTCCTATTAAAGAAAAAAAAGTGTGTGTCTATATGGATTCTGTGAATCATCTGAACTCAGTGGCAACTAGCCTTGATTTTCCACATTCAAATGGAAATTATGTAACAGAATTGAATCTCTCACATCACAGTGAATTATGCTAAGTTTAAAAAAAACAACTTAAGAACGCACACATAGATTTATTCCTTTCAGTAGAAGCTAGCTTGTGTGAATTCCATTGGGAAGTGGTATGCCTACTCATAAATGCCTTTTAAATATTTAACAGTGGACAATAATTCTGGTCACTATGGGTTTTTCAGCCTCATTTGTCCCAACACTGGTACTTCCTCCTTAATGCTGTTTAAAAATTCTTTTGGGAAGAAGATGTACATTATACTCTGTCCTCAGGCAGTATCCCCCGAGAGAACAGTACGGCAGGAGTGGTCATGAATCTCCAGCCCCATAGCACTCAGATGATGATGTGCAAAACTGTGCAATGTGGAGAGCAAGTCAGTTTTAAAAGAGAGATATAGACGGGCCTTTGTGTCACCGCAATGTTTGCACAGAAACATGATTAGAATCCAAACACATTCCAAAAGGGAGTACAGGGGTATGAAGCAATGCAGACAGGGACGTGTTTTGGGAAACAGCATCTATGAGATAAAAATGTTTTATCAAGATGAGATAAGGCCTGGTGTTTGCACCAGCTAAAGTTTGTGCAGAAATATTAACTCATGCCTCAGTTGCAAAACATATTTTATCTTTTTTTTATCTTTTAAACTGTATTACGGCCAATTTTTGACAAAATTAGGATGTATACTCAAACAATGAATTATACTATACTTTGTAGTAAAATTAATAATGGTCATCGATTTTTATTCATTTTACAATGTATGTAATTAAAAAAAAAGTATATTTTACAAGTTAGAGGTTAGCCACATGGCATAAGGTGTCAGGCAAGTTCGTCACAGGGCTTTCATCAAATTTGTCAATCCATCCATCTTCCATTGCAAGGTCAATGTGAGCCTGAGGTCTTTCCTCAGAAACAAATGGTAAGTAGCAGGTGGTATGCTTGAAGTGATGTCAGTCCGTCACAGCATTGAGTTTGCAGGGGGCTGGGGGTGCCGGCTATAAAACATGTATTTGTGCGTGTGGGGTGGGGGTTGGGTGGGTGATTTGTTGAGCATTTGCTGATCCTTGTCACCATTCCACCACCAAAGTGGTCCACTCGGAATTCTCCTGATTAGCCACTCTGGCACTGATCACAAGATATTTGATTAAATTCAGCTTTCTTTCATTATGTGTTCATAGCTTAAAAAAAGAGTAAAATAGGATCTGTGTCACAAGGTGAGCTGTTGCCCTTGTTGAATCACATGGAGATGGCATTGTGCATTGCATTGTGAATACTGACCTAGTTTGAGTTGATTTCTACCCAAAGTCCAGCTATACTGTGATAAAATTTCTTGTTCATCAGATTAATGATACATGTCACACACAGCCATGCCCTACTTGGCAGGAAAAGTCGTGCTTATTTTGCATTTTGCAGATATTGAGTTTTCTTTGAAATCCATGCTTTTTTCTTCTGTAGGAAAGATATGAGCTTTTTATTGCGTGATGGTGATATACATACATTGGAGACGCTGATAGCATTAAGGTAGGACATCTGAAATGATTCAGCTGAGAAAGAATTCACTTTTTTAGCATTGGAATGAAATTGGGTGAGTATTTAAACTGAGTAATTATATATATATATATATATATATATATATATATAAGCGGTTGACCCTTGGGACAAAATCAGTGAATGTAATGTAATGGTTCTGCAGTGGACTACAGCTGTCAAAGCACAGCCAGAGGGTCAGCCTGGGGAGTCAGTCACGCGGTGAGGTGCGCGGTGATGGGACGTGAGGAACACTGGGCCTTCATTTCGCACCTTTTGGTTATTGGACAGTGCAGATGGAGAAAGTTGTCACTTTGTGATTGAATGGGTATTTAAAGGCCAAAGTGAAGAAATGACATAGCTAAAGAAAATATGATGCCAAGAGAGCGGTGCAAGATTTAGGCACAGTAAGCTTTACAAAGTTGCCATTTATTTTCTTTCTGCCTCCTTCATGTGTGTGTATGTCCATCCAGCTCTAAGCCCAGAAGTTCCATCCTGGCAGGACAAGCCATGTGGCCCACTGGATGGATTTTGACTTACCTTTCCTGGGCAATGACTCTAGATCCTTTTGATTCAGCTTCGTTATTGGCAAGTTATATCATTTACTCCATTGTACCATCAAATCAATCACAGGAAAGAGTGATATTCATATTTTTTGTTGGCAGCGTTGTCTAAATAGTTTTAAATGATGTAATTAGCTTTTTGACAAATGTGTTTAAAGGTTTACCCCAAAATTTTACTTTCCATGAAGCCATTTGACTACAATTACTGGACAAAATAACTTATCTAGCTGTAACATTAAGTGAAGCCACTAATTAAGGCTAATGAAAACTCGTTGTCAGTCTGAAAATTTGAAATTAAATCATTGAACTATTAATGAGTCATACTTTTAATGATACATCAACATTTTTTGAACTCTTAATAAATGTAAAAGAGCGTTTGTTTTATTCCTTCCCATGCTTTTGTTAAACCCATTTCCAAATATGACTTATGTTACAGCATAGCAGAAAATGAAGAATATACTGTATGCATATTACAGTATATATATACTCGTCAGGGAGCTTAATAGAAATATCTGTTCACCTGCTCATTCATGCAAATATCTAATCATGTGGTAGTAGCTCAATGTAAAAAATCATGCAGACTTCAAGAGCTTCAATTAATGGTCAGAACAAACAAGAGAACAGGGAAGAATTGGGAATTTTACTGTGACTTGATTATTGGTGTCAGATGGCGTCATTTGAGCATTTCGGAAACATCTGATATCTGGGTTACAACAGCAGAAGGTCACATTGCACATCACTGTCAGCTAAGAACTGGAAAGCGTAGCTACAGCAGACCCACACTCACTGAATTTGGACATCTGACAACGGGAAAATCATTGCCTGGTATTTCTGTTCTGACATGCAAATGGTAAGGTCAGAATTTGTCATAAACTCCAAGAATTCTTGGACCGAACCTGGCTTGGTCGCAAACAGTTCAGTAGTGGTGTATTGATGTGGGTAACTTTTTCTTGAGACACGTTGAGCCCCAAATACCAATCAAGCATTCTTTAAAGGCCACTACATGAGAATTATTGCTGACTGCGCACATCCCTTCATGGCAACAATTTACCTTAATTTATCTTTTCATGGGAACTTCCAGTAGGATAATGCACCATATCACAAAGTTCAAGTTATCTCAAACTGGTTCTGTGAAGATGGCCATGAGTTCAGTGTACTTCAATGGTTTCCCCATCACCAGATCTGAATCCAACAGAGCACCTTTGGAATGTATTTGCAAATCTTTTGAGGCCTAAAACATAAAAATATGTATATTTCCGTCTACATTTTCCATCCAGTTTATTCATGTAAATACAATGACAAGATATATTTCTTCAAAAAATTCAATCATCTTCAATGAAAATGAATAACAAACTAAATTGCAGCAAAACATTTTCTTAGATATATATTCCAAATATAGTTTATGCATCTCAAAGGAGTTATCACTGCCTGTTGATTTAATTTTAAATCCTATTCAATTTACTTATTCAAATGCAATCTAATAAAACTATTATTCAGTATACCTCATCTGTAGGGCCACTATGTTTTCAGTTGTCTTTCCAGCAGTTCCTTCTTTGTTGCTGAAGACTAATTAACTTTGTTGTGTATTGGTCCAGTTCTGCAAAGAATTTGGGTTGTAGTGATTTGGGTTGTAGTAGCACAGTTCTGATGTTCATAAACTCTGAATTAACCTGAAGGAGGAAAACAAGAAGAAATTTTATGTTAAAGAATGTAGGTTTTTTTGGAGGAAATTCACTGCAAAAACTTACTTATATATTTGAAATTGTGTAGCTGGAACATTTTTCTCAACTTCAATTAAACTGAAGCAATGTTGGGTAACACTTGAGGGGGCACAAGTAACATGGTAATTGTTACTACTCAAACAAAAATCAAAAACAAATATAGTAACTGTATGAAATATATGAACCATTGTGATTGATTAATGATGAACAAACATGGGATCAGTATGTAATTAACACAATACACACTGGAACTCTTAGAAGCTCAGTCTCAGTAGGAATGATTTTGAATTCAATGATCAGATCTACTTACAGATACAATGAACTGCTATGGCTAGATGTTTACCTCACTTATTGCCGACATTTCTGTAGCTGATTAGGAGGAAACACTATGGTAAATGTGAAAGTCATCCATACATCTGCTTGTACTTTGAGATGTATTTGTGAATCTCATGAACACAAACCACCCTAATATTCAGACTAAACAAAACATTGATTATACATCCATAAACTTTCTGGAGACAACCGTAATCATCAGCACATTACAGGGCCTTTAAAACTATATTTCAAGGATATACACTCACCTAAAGGATTATTAGGAACACCACACTAATGCAGTGTTTGACCCCCTTTCGCCTTCAGAACTGCCTTAATTCTACGTGGCATTGATTCAACAAGGTGCTGA
>JABFEA020000043.1:13464435-13475762 GCA_019775915.2 Cyphomyrus plagiostoma
CGTAAAAAGTCCTCAGGAGCGGCCCTTGCACTCCAAAAGACCTGAGCCTCCGCAGCAGGTACAGCCTGCTCTGCCCTGGAACACAGTTAAACTATAGCACACCATTTGCAGTCTTAGTATGTTCAGGTTGTCTTATTGGGATAAGACAAAGACTCACTGAACAGTAAGTTAGAAATTCATCTTAAGATTTAATAATTAAACCAAGTTTCTGAGATGCCTTAATGTGTCTAGCAACTGAAAGGATCTGTGTTCCATCAAAATACCTTGAATGTCTTTGGTATCCCCGATTCCTTGAAACTCACGTTAGTGATGTTTTCAAAAGAGAACTGCCTGTCAGTTCATTAATCAGAAGCTTTGTAATAACAGAGAGGGTCTGGAAAAAGCTTTCTTTCCAGGAAGCACATCTCAATTTTTTTATACTGAATATGTGGTAAAATGGAAAATGAACTTGTCATCTATCTGGCAGTTTGGGTCTCTGAAACGTTATTTCAGACCAAAGCAACACAGAATAACGTAGATTCAACATATTACATATAGAGCAATTACCTTTTCACAGTTCAGTTTTTGTCCTTTTCCCATTAAATACTTTAATTTTAAGGATAATTTGAATAAAAGAAAACTATTGCTAGCGCTTCTACACTTCAGGTCTTTTCATACATTATGCTCTTTGCTGCCTGGGCCTGCTTCATCCAGCATTGATCCTTCTGACACTTTCTTCATTCGCTACAACCTCAAACACCATCTTCATTAATCTCATTAGAACTGGTATATTAGCTTATTTTTACCTCCTCTGTAACCTTCATATTAATTTCCATTAGGAAACCTCCTTATTCCTTTACATTCATCTTTAGCCAAGTATGAGTAGCTGAGTATGAGTAGCCGAGTGTGAGTAGCCGAGTGTGAGTAGCCGAGTGTGAGTTGGGCAGATTTTCTTTTATCTTTTATTCACTGTGGAAACCCACTTTGCTTCACAGCCATCTAACTGTACAGCCTCTATCTTTACCACGTTCCTATTGCTACCCTTAATTTTCACTATAATAATGTTCATAATAAAGTTAACCTCCATCATGGCACTCGCTCATATCTCCTAAGATAATTTCACCCCAGTGTCTTGAAAGTACCTCTACTCTGTTCAATATTCTCAGATTTATGAGCTGTATTGACTTGTCTCAACACAAATATGCATCGTCTACAGGCCAATAGGTACCAACATAATTGCATACTTGCTAGAGTTCTCGCAGCTTTAATAATTAATATTTTCAGTGTGGGTACACATGCTTAAAAATGGCAGGGGCACATGAGAAGTAGCAGCATTACTGAAGAGAGAGCAAAGCACTGAAGTGACCATTGATCACAAGGTTTCTTACCTACGTGAAACTAGACAATCAGCTATAGGTGACTGATTTATAAATAATTGAATGCCTGTGCAAGAAAAAGGCAGGTATTCAAAGCTGCATCAAATAGAGAGAGTATAAATACTAAAAGAAGAAACACTCAACTGGAGAGGAATAATTAATATTTTTTTATGTAAATAAATGAACACTGGTTCTTTCAAATCTTGGGACTAAAGTATAAGTAACACCCAATAGCACAATTTCCTGCTTATGAAGTAATAATAAGTATACAGTAAATCAACACAGTGTTACCAAAACGTGCCACTTTAGTCACATTAACCCATTGTGTACTAGTTGAAATCAAAAGTTGCAAGCACAATAACATGCTTATAGATGCCATAAAACATTGCAAATACCAATATATAGTAAATTGAATAAACACTGTTATGTCTGTTCTTAGGATATAAACAGTAATAAATAAGTCTATGTCAGTTTATTACTATTTAATACATAATGTATATGTTAGTTATATATCTAAACATTTAAATATAAAGAAATAAAAAGACTAACAAAATTTTACTAACAAAAAAGTTAAGTAAAAAAAAACAAGTAACGGTAGAATGATTGCAGCTGATCTTCTTGCAATGTTAGTGGCACCTCAAAATTTGAGGCAATATTCCATTATTGTAGAATTCTGAAGAACATTTTATTGTGATCATTGTCATTAATCATCTCCTTGGGATTCATTCAGTAACTCTGGCCACTAAGAACTCCCTAAAAACACCCTAGTGAAATATACCACCTGTTGCCTCTCGATGTGATACGCAAAAAAATGTGTGAGAATCCCTGCGTTTGAAGACAGCAAGAGGTTGGCTTGTTTTCAGCATAAAGCATCTTATGTTGCAAAAGCATATTCATAAATAACAATATCTAATAATGGCTAATTTAACATTCAGCATTTAGCATATGTTTGCCTCCTGATACTTATTTCTGGCAGTAGTAGAAAAAGTGCACATGTATTAATATTCGGAAGGAGGAAGGTTTTGAGAAAGGGACTGAAATATAAAATGCAGAGAGAATAAAAATGATAACAGAAAATGCCTGGGGCATAGGGTAGTAAGGGAAATAATCTGATACCAAGTCATTGTGATAATGAAAATATAACTGGCACCACTAGGGTAGAGGGTCATGGATAAATAGAATTTGTCTTCGATGCCAGAAAATGGAAAGGATACTCTGTACACCTTATGGAAAGGCAGTGGAAACTAGCTTTTTCAATAATAATATATTTCCAAGTCTTTCCAAGAATTAATGATTTAACGCCTCTGCATGCTTTTGTCTTTGAAATCTTTGGTAATAAATGTTTATGACGGAATGAAAAATAAAAGGGCATTAATACAGACTCTCCACAGAATTTGTGAAGTTGTGAATATTTCAATATAGTGCATACACATGTGTTATTATCAAGGTATTTGTCTTGAGTGACAGATGCACGTGTAACAAAGGCCAGCAAACCATCCTAGCAGTTCAGTGGTGTATCAAATGCAAATGGATTTATTAGGTTTCTACTAAACATTTTTACACTAAGAATACTGTAAGAGTATGTACATTTCTGATTCAAGTTTTCATTCTGTAAGGTACAATTTTATATAATTTTATCTCAAATATAATTAGCGGAAATGTGGAAGTGTATGGATCAACCATCTATGAGAGACAGCAAAAGAAGATGCAGCAGAAGTCTAAAGCCTATATAAGCCTAATCTAAGTTTCATCATCAAGTAGTCCTATTAATTCATAAGATTATTTCCCTTGGTTGTGTTAAACAGTTTAATATTAAATTAATGCATCCTGTGTATGACGTCAAACTGCACCCATACATGCTACCCAACCTGGCATGAGACAAAATCCTACCAGTGACTTCTGGGCTGGCATGTAGCTATAGGTAGTTGACCACAGTCTGGAAAATTATTTACGAGTGGAGAACATTTAAAATGACTGCCAACACGGCCGGGTCAGGCCGTCCTAGCAAGATCAGCGTAAAAGCAGACCACAAGTTTGATCTACATGGGAGGTGTGCTAGTAGGAAACCCTTACTGTCAAAAAGACATCAAGGCAAGACTGAAGTTTGCCAGATACCACCTAGACAAAGACTGGGACTTTTGAAACAACTTGCTAAAATTTAATTATTTGGACACAGTATCAGAGGACAGGTTTGCTGTAATCCAAAGACAATTTTTAAGCAAAAGAACCTCATACTAAATGTGAAGCAATGTCATGGACTGGGTTTGCTTTGCTGCAGCAGAACCTGGCCAGCTCACCATCATGGAATCCACTATGAATTTTTCATCATATCAGAGGGTGCTTGAGAACATTGTGAAAACATCTGAAGTGGGGGTGGACCATGCAGCATGACAATGACCCAAAACACTCCAGGAAGTGTACTAATGAAAGGCTTAGAAGAAAGAAATGGAGAATTCTGGAATGGCAAAGCCTGGATCTGAATCCTAATGAGAAGCCAGTCAATGTCAGAGATTGATAGATGGTTATAGAAAACGTAACTGTATAAAGTATCTGAAATTAACAAATGACTTCAGCTTGTGCATACTGGAGAGAAGCATCGTTATGTCACCATTTGAATGAAAACGTGCAATTTCTTTGGTCACATTCCTTAAACCTCTACTTCAGTGACAGACTCTCAACAGCCTGCCTTTTATTGACCTTGCAGAGTGTTAACTAGATTTGTAAAGACATGCCATGAGATTTGTGAGAGATTATTTCAGGAGATTTGTCTTTCGAGCAGTATTTCCTGGGTTTTAGTCTTGAGATCCCATACATCTACTTGCTACCTCTCCACCTCCCTGTGTATGCATCAGAGTATTGTCACCTTAGTAAGATATGTTATCTGTACAGAAATCAATATTGTTTCACACATTCGTTATTTAACTTTTCATTACAGACCCCTCCTTTGTTTGCTGAGGTATGTGATATATGGTATATATGATATATAATACTATGTATGTGACTCAGTATTTTGTACTGCAACATTGTTTTCCTGTGCAGTGCAATATATGATCTATTATTATACTCTATGTCTTTTCCTTAATTTTGTTACAGAATCAATAAACAGTCCGATAACGTTTTTATTCTCCAAATTTCTCATTTATTACATTATACTAAATGTAACATTTGAATTCATGTTTTACAAGTCTGCCATGGGCAACATCTCATATTGCATTAATAAAAGTGTATGACAGACAAACTAATACATACCACAATACTAATAAGTGGATAGTGGAATATGTTGCATAAACAGTATCTAATAATCCTTTATGTTAACTGTACCTTCCTAATAAATTCATTATGCATTCATAGAACACTCATAATGTTGCGATCCGGAAGTGCGTGCAGAACGGACAGAGGGAAGTCCAGGCAGGCACACAGGAATACAGGGTTTAATCGAACAAGACACGGACATCTAACAACTTCAATGCCGCGTCTGCCGGAACAGACGCTGGCGCAGACTTAAATACATGGAACAAGGCACACGACAGGCGAGCGGCAGCGCCACACAGGTGAAAACACTGGGCAAGCACAGGAGGTAACGAGGTGGGTGTGGCACACATGGGGCTGGAACAGGAGCGGATGTCGCGGGGTGTAACACATAAGCAGCATGTAAGTATAATTTGCAATACCCTACTTAAACCTGTTAATTTTAGTACATTATACATAGTTTCATAATGCATTATAATGGTTGGCAATAGAATAAATAAAGCATTAGAACATATTTTACTGACAGTCATGAGGAATTATAGTGTCCTAAGTGATACAATTATGAGCTGCTGGAAAGCTCTCATCTTTCATGTGCTGTAGTTACCTTTATAATGCATTATAATGGTTTGTATAAGCATTAAGGATGCTTTGTACTGCATTATGAAGGCACCTATATTACATTATAGATGATAGCTTCATAAAGCATTCATAATGTATAATAAATTCAGCTGTAATATATTGTCTTTTCAAAATAAATAGAGCCATTTTTATAATGCTTTATAAATATATTATGTGTTACAAATGTTTTCATAGATTGTTATACACATGACATTCATTGAAAATGTTACTGTATTCTTTAAAATCCTAAAATATGTTAATAGATTAAATATACATTAACAAAAAATATATGGGAGACAGTGTGTGGCAGAGTGGGCTAAGCCTCTGTAATCAGAAAGTCACTGGTTTAAGCCAGGCCTCAGCCCATCTACAGGCCCTTAACCAAGGCCCTTAACTCCCAGCTCCCTGGGCACTGCTATAGGTGGCTGCCCTTCACAGCCAGCTTGCTGTCACCTACAGAGGCAAGTTGGGGGAGGCATAAAGACACAGGGATTAATAAAGTGTCAATTATTACTATACAATTATAACATTTGTTATTATCGTATAATGTTTGTTATTAATGTATAATGGCGGTTGAGGTTTGTTCGGCTGTTAAAGTATACTTACATGTTGCTTTTGAATATTCTATGAATGCAATATGAATGTGCAATTAATGTAAAGGATTACCCAATATCTTATTCAATTACTGCCATGTTAATATATATATATATATACACACACACACACACACACACACACACACACACAATGGCCTAAAATTCAGAGAGTAAATGCATGTCGTCGAATCAAATCATATTCCCATGTATTTCTGAATAGTATGTCATTATTTTTCAATTTTGGCCCCATTCTCTTCTCATCCACTATAAAAATGGATATTGATATGTGTAAAAAATATATTCTGAAAGGAAATGAATCTGTGCTCTGGAAAGAAGGTCATGGTAAGTACAAACTCCAAATCCTCATCTTATTATTGGGCTCCAAAGCTCCTGTTTCACAATTCCTCCAGACAAGTAGAATGAGTGTTATTACATTTTGAGAGTGGAAAATATGCTATTATTATATTAAGGGAATGAAAAGGACCCTTCCCCAATGTTTGGTGATGCCACACCTACCTTTGGGCATTTCTTGTGGAATAAATATTGCTATTTTTGAACATCTTACAGGCTAAATCATGTTTCTTCATATAGTGTGCAGTGGATATCAAGTAGTATGTCACTGCTATTTACATAACAATAAAAGAAATATCTTAATGCATACAGAAAACCTCAGGGAAGAGCATATTCAAAATACTCAATAGATGTATATGCAGGCATATATACAACTTTTTCCCCCATAAATGAGAATTTTTTCTTTTGAAAAATGTTGCTGACACAGATACTTGTTTAATATAAATAATTGTATGTTTTATGCTTTTTTGTTGTTGTTTATATATGTACATTTATATATTAGGCCACAGTCGATTAAAATCTTGTAAATGATAACCAGCAAGGCTGTGTAAGCCACAAATTCTGCAGAAATATTTGCACAGGAAGACATATTTTTATAAAGACAACATCTGTTTAGTTAACTATTGATTTTTCATTTGGACAGTGGATGTAAGATCAAATTTAAAATGTATATAAAATTGCTTGAAATAATGACCTTTATGCGTGTTATTATACATTGATCTGACCTTTGTGTTTATAGAAAATGTTTCAAGAAGAAAAAGTGGCAGGCTGTGAATATGCTGAAGTAAAAAGTGCCTGGAATAATTATAACATTTTTATTTGAAGAAGTCAGGTTGGATGTAAACCCAGCACTCACAAAGGTCCACTGCTAGCACTGGTGTTGCAGACATGGGCTGTGTAGCTGGTAGACTATCCTCATGTTGGGTTAAGAAGCCAGGAATGAGTCATCAGCCAATGTAGCTGGCAATGTAGGGGCCGGCAGCCAGCTGTTTGTCTCGGGTACAGGAACTGGTGGTGCTGACATCAAGATGGCCCCCTCAGAAGCAGGCAGAGGAGCTGACCGCTGGACGTCCTTCTCAGGCGCAGGGAGAGGCGATGGAGTCAGGGTGTTCACCTCCAGAGCAGGGTAGGGAGGTGACCGCTGGATCTCCCCCTTGGACTGAAGGATAGGTGATGACAACACTCTATGTCCTACGGTAGCAAACTGGGTTCTGTGCCACGCTAGCCATCTGTAGTGAAGAAAACTAGGGAACACAAATTGGCCTGCATTCCTTCAGGTGGGCTAGATGGCTTGCCCCCCTCATCCACCCCGCAGTGAAGTCCACTGTCTGCCAGATGCCCACAGGTCTGCAGGTGGAATCGCGAGAGTAGCCCTCTCATCCAAGTATTGCACATCACTCAGTAAAGCCTGCAGCTTCTAAAGTAAAGTGAGGCAGGAGGCAGACAATACCTGAACTGGATGATGTATGTGCTAATCTTCACCCCTCCTGAGTCGGGATGAGTGTTGTGCCCAAAGAGGGAGACCTATAACAAAATAACTTTGGAGGAAATCGGGGGGGACTGAGCCATACATGGTAAGTGTACATCTACAATATACATGCATGTTGATTCCAACCAGAGTAACAAAAACTACCTTTGGATATACAGAAGCATAATAACATGTGGATGCACACCATATAAATTATGTCCCTCGTCAAACAGTATTGACAGCCTCCTGGTATAAAGGTGCTAATAATACAATATGTCATATTTTTATGTTCTGTTTACTCTTCCCTGAGATGTAGATCCCAGGAGGGGAACTTGTTTTCTCATTGTTTCAGATGGCTTTCAGTTCATTCCTCCAGATACTCCTCTAGAAATCTTCCACATTCTCTTTCATGTATTCATGTATAACAATGATTGTAGATAGTTCTGTATAGAAATATATTCATGTTACCACTGAGAACCTTTATGGCATATATTTTATTCAGTCTGGCAGGAGATTGTCAGGAAGCACCTAAAGTGTCAAAGTCTTCCTAGCAACAACTTTTTATCTTCGTGGTATTTGTGTCCTTGGTTGTTTATCTATCACTGGAGCAATGACATGAAAAATAAAAGGTTTTTAATCCCAGAGTCTTAGAAATGTTATAAGATCTACTCAATTTTTAAAAATTTATTATTAATTTGTGATGTTATTTTCTCATATATTGGGGAATAAATCAGTGTGAAAAATACTTGAAATGTTTATGATAAAATGATTATGAAAAAAGTATATAATCACAAACTGAAAGGATGGTGGTGAATGACAGAAAGTATGAGTTATCAAAAGAACAGTAATATGTCACTAATCTTAGGAAGACAAAAGCACTGCCAACACATTGTGATAAAAGTGTGTCCATGTGCTGAAAAAACAATCAGTAACTCATAGCAGTTAGTACCGCGATAAACAAGGGCTTATTTTCCGATTAAGATGGACATGTAGCCTAGGATCTGTGATTCCCAGTCTGTAAAAAAGCAATGTACACACCACAAGAAGGTTCTGGTGTGAGATAAAGCAGGATCTCGGTTATTTGCATCTTTTTTAGAAGCTTGTGACGAAATTACAGCTCACTGTTTCTTTGGCTAGGCTTTATATGGGGACGGCTTTTTGGATGTGCCTCACACCTGTGTGTGAAGTCCTGCTACTGAAGAGACTACGAGGGTGCCCGCTGCTCTCAGTGACTCAGCCCATCTGCTCACTGCTAATTAACAGCTGTGCAGTGAGATCATGCACCAAAGGTTGCAGGAAATATTAGTCATAAATGGAACTTGGATCCAAAGAGAATGTTACTGTGTAACTTTCCACCTTTACAAAACCTATTTTGACAATAAAATAGTTTTAGTCACACATTGTCCAATGCAAAGTAGATACTATGTGGAGTTTTAAATGGAAGAAATTACTTTTATCACAAAATGTTCTACAAATAAAATCCATGTACTTTTTTTAATAAACCAATGTCTGGCAATACACTAAAGGTCTCTGGCATTTCAAATTACACTTAAGTTGATCTGAAGGAGATTTTTTCTCCTTGGTGTTAAGTGATTGAGCACATCAGCCAGCTCTTCTAGTAATTTCTGTCATATTACACTTCACTGGGCAGACTACACTGTTTGATTCATAGTGGATTGGGTTGTTAAAGGATTAACTCTGTCTACTCAATTTACATTTTTTTTAATTGCTTAAGCACAATTTTGAAAACTGGGCCCGTTTTTTAATAACACTTCACACAGTAAAACACTTCACACAATTAGCACAACACCTCAGATTATTTGTAAAATGGAACACTTTAGTCAAAACTTTACAATTCCTTTTTCTTGTCAAAACATCCTGCACATCCATCATATGGTCTGATTCTGTTTGATTTAGTTAAACACTCCTGTCCTTTTCTTAAAACACTTGTAACATTTACACAGGAAAGTGTAAAATTAGATCCATAAACACTACATGACACTGGTCGTGCAGACAAATGGAATTATTTATTTCTCTTCATGCCACAGTTTTTGTAATTATATAAGTTCAGAAAAGAAATAACATCACTAAACCCTAATCACTAAACATGATCTGCATCTCTCCGCCTAGCTGGGTCTGGCCACAGGGCCTCGTCAACATCACAGGCTATGTGGGAAGAATCTTCTCTCTGAAATAAAAGATCACATTGTGTAGATCGGTATACTGTAAATCTGCTATACAGTAAAATTGCATGTACAGTTCCAAAAGGTTGCGTGCACTGCACAATACTATAGTCAATAAACTAAACTTACCTCCACAAATTCACGTCGCAGAACTTTCACCCTGTCTGAATTTCTCTCATGTCATTTGGACTTGATGTTTTTTAAGGATACATGCTATTGTTGACAAAGAGACTCGTTGGACATTATGCAAAATTGTCTGATCATTGATATGAATGGGTTTGAATTTTTCTAAGTCTGATTGCGTGGCCAAAGCGAAGTGTATGATCTCTCTCTCTCGTTCTCCTGTGTCAATATGGGGCCCCTCTCTCCTTGGTGTTCTCCATGTTCAATCCTATGTAGGCTAAACAAAATACATGTAGCTAACTGTAAAATTATACAGGAATAGATACTTTTATACATAGTATATGCAGTAAGCTATGGATTTTCTGTTGACAGAAGATACGCTTCTGACCTGTACTCTTGACAAAATGTACAAACTACTGATACCACCATGTACCTGCTTAGGTTAGGCTTTACTCTCAGTCCAGTCTCCCTCAGCATTAGTCCGTGGTTTACAGTTTTTTACAATTGCTACAATTTTGACAACGAGGCTCATTGTTGCAAATCATTTAGCACAATTCACAAAACATTTCACCCAAAGAGCAAAACACTTTACATATCCTGCAAAATTAAGCACTGCAACCAAAACTACATACAGAATGATCAAAATCAATCTACAGCACTAAATGGCACACACGTCAGTCATATCACCAGATTTTTTTCTAACCAACTACACACTGTTTGGCATAATGAAAAGCACTCCCATCTTTAGTATGCTTTGCCACAATACTAAAATAGTTTTATAATAACTAAAATTAGAGTGTTCACATACACAGAAATCTCACATATGCATTTATTTATTTTTCACCAAACAAGTCAGTGCAACATATGCACAGCAGATATATGTACATTAGAGCGAACAAAAATATGCTCCGAAAAAGCAGTAAACTGAAAAAGAAAATGTGCAGAAGAAATATAAAGCAAATAAAAAGAGGCAAGAAAAATAATTAGGCAGCATCTTGCCTCTCAGATGGGTCTGGCCACAATGCCTCATCCACATCACAGGCAATATCTTCCCTTGCCAGATATCGAGGGAAGAAGCACCTTGAGTGCCTTATCCATCCCTGAATCGCACCCACATCAATTTCATCACATGCCTCTTCCATAGCCTGAACAAGAGGCATGCGCACATATGGCTGCCAGTCGTATACCATCCACCCAAACAGTGGGTGGTCAGCAAACCAATTTTGGACTGGGGCTGCATGATGAAAGCTCACATTGTCCCATACTACAACATACCGGGTTCTTGCATGGTCTGCATCATCCATATACTCTGGTGGAATGAGAATGTTATGGAGTCTGTCCAGAAATGTTAGAATATGGCCTGTGTTGTATGGTCCAAGGTTGG
>JABFEA020000043.1:13499736-13511856 GCA_019775915.2 Cyphomyrus plagiostoma
CCACACCCCTAAATGCATTGAAGCAACTGCCATGTGATTGGTTGATTAGATAATTGCATTAATGAGAATTTGAACAGATGTTCCTAATAATCCTTTAGGTGAGTGTATAATCTTGCCTGGTACGCTCCACTGAAACTCCTCCCTTGTGACGTAATGTATTGTTGTCCATGGTCGAAGGACCAGTAATACAAGTGGTCAAAAAGCCAGCTGAGTGGAGGGGTTACACATCCGTGGAGAATTTTTTGAGATGGTGTACAATTTATCTTTGACTGAGTTTTGATCATGGAGAGGTTCTGTTTTGTCATCATATCAAGCTGTGATGTTAACAATGATTATTTTTTAAGTCTATTCGGGCTCAAGCATGAACATGCTTGAGGATCCCCAGAGGATGTCTCCATTTCCCAGTCCCTTACTCTAGAGTGCAAAAGATCCCAGCACTTACTACTTGGATCAGAACTTGACCACTGTTGTTAGACTGATTGAGGTGGGAGGCATCAACACCATAACAGGTTAGATGATATTATTGTTATTATTATTATTATTACTATTATCATCAATAGACCAATAATACCATTAATAATGTTATGCAAGATAACCTTTTCCATTGTGTGCTTTAGATAGCTGCTAGAAGAACGTGGATTCTGCATCAAGCCCATCAAAACCACCCAGGCCCATGGCAGCAAACAAGGGTTTTTGCTGTGAGCAGGCCCTGTTCATAATTGACCAGATGTAACTGCACATGCAAGCAGAAGGTGAAGGTCTCCCGAAAACCCCGAGGGACCTCAAGTCAAGACTGAAATCTGGAAAGACTAACAAAGGCAATTATGGAAGGATGTGGCAGAACAATTGGACAACCATTTTAAGAGATCTTTTGCCCTTAAATGGTAGCCAGGAAATGTCAAACTCTTGTAGATGCATGCAAAAAAGTGAAAGACAATAACAGAAGTACAGGGAAGGAAGCCATGCACTTTCAGTTTTACTCTGAGATTTCATTCTGAGAGTGCAACACGATGATGTTGTTGGGATGGCAGAGAGACTAGACATGCATGGGCCCAAGGCAACAGCAGCACAATGCAATGGAGCCATAGCAAATGCTGACACTGCATTCACTGTCCAGCCCAACACGACCCCAGTGACGCCATCGATTGCCGGACTGATGCCTCTTGGAAGAGGCCAGTCAGCGGTGCCATGAGGAGACTGGCACAGCTGAGATCTGCTCAGCAGGCTTTTGAGAGATTAATGAGTCTTTTGGCACCGAGTCTCTAATCTGTGGAGAAGTTTTGATGTCAAATTTGTTAGGTCTCTCTTTGTACATTGCATGTTTTGCAAAAAGCCATTTTATTAGACATTGTCTAATTTTGTCTTGTGAGAATCATTGCAGGAAAATATGGGTGAGCACAGCTTGCTGGGAGACAATGCCTACATGGGACAGTTGTTCCCATTTTTCATCACCTAAAATGGTGACACTGGGGCTCTTACTCAGAACTCCAAGATCAGCCAAGGGAGGGTGGTTGTTGAGCACACCTTCAGAAGAATGAAGTGCAAGTGGAGACGTCTTCAAGATCTGCAGAATACTTGACTTGATGCTGTGCTAATGATCATAATGGCAGCCTGCTTCGTACACAGTATGTGCATTGGTGCTTCACAGATCTGACAGGATCACCCATGAAAATGAGTAAATTATTCTATTTGTGTAGTGCTTAGAATTTAAGAAAACACTATGCTATGATATTCGATGTCCTGCTCTTCATGAAATTGTAATAGCAGTGAGAACTGTATTGTACTGTTGTTTCCACAATAGGCTGATTTGCTGATTATTTTTCTGATCTATTGCAATTGTAATAATTGGTGTGCCAGTAAAGATGTCTTTTCCTCAACTAACTGTTTCACCTTGTATTCAAAGTGAAGTGTTGGGGGGTGGGGAGTCTCACTGAACATCCAGTGAGACTCCCCACAAGACAAAATATATACATGCACTTATCACAAATTCCCTTGGCATTGCAGTGTTAGACTGCCAGTGATGTTTTCTACAACAGTTCTTTTCCTATGGCAAAATGACTGTAAAATACACAACTTCCCTCACTCATGATAACAAGGAAGAGAGATACCATGGTTACATCTGCCTTGTGTTTCATGGAGATGTGGCTAAACAATAATATTCTGGACAGTAGGCTACATCTACTGGTTTTCCAAATCTACAGAGCTAACCATGACACGGAACCGTCGAACCACAAACGAATGTCGAACCATTTGTTTTTGCATACACAGAAACTGTTGTGACGATGTTATACTTCTGTCATGGATTGCACCGAGGAAGCGCCTTTGACTTCACACAGAGCTTTCCTGTCACATCCTTGGGGTTTCCCGAGAAGGGAGTGTATCATCAGCTGGACTGCTCACTCCCTGCCAGCTCCGGGAACCGGTTACGGTACACCGCCCTCTGACAGCTGAAGCCTATCGAGTAAATGCTGATCCTACTTATTAGATCTTAAGCATACTTTTTCGAGTTCAAGTAGTTCTGTCCCATATTCTCCCCACCTGTCTAGACCTCTGCCTGCCTGTTTTCCTGATGCCGATTCCAGCCTTTCCCTCAGAGTTGCCAACGAAGATCACCTGACTCCGCGGCTGTCCCCGGACCAGAGCCTGCCTTGCCTCCTGGATTACCGGCAACGATCGCCTGACCCCTGTCTGGCTTACAACCATGAGCCAAGAACCACAACTTCCTGGAGTACAGTCCATTAAATAAAGCTTCTTGTACCTGATTGATCTGCAGCAGCATCCTCCTCCTTCACATGACTTGTATCGTGAGAAATTATGCTGAAATCATGCATCCCAGACCTGGAGACTTCATCGACGGCAAGCTTTTTTACTCCCCTTGTGAATTTGCATGTTTTATTTTGGTATGTGTTCCATGTCATGCCTAACTGTGTGATGCTCAGAATAGCTTGTTGAATAAATAATCAGTATTGAACAGAGGAACCCAAACTCAACCTAAAAAAGTTACACAGTTAAAAGTTAAAAGTTACAACCTAAAAAAGTCGCCATTTGAATTTTTCGTTTCGCCTTTAGCTTTGATTATGGCGCACATTTGTCATTGCATTGTTTCCACAGGCTTATGCAACATCGCACCCTTTTATTTTCATCCAGATTTGCATTCATTTCTCACTAAGATCCTGTATTGACAAGTGAGTTGAACCACTCCATAAAACCTCCTTCAGCACATCCCAAAGACCTTCAATGAAGTTAAGGTCATTACTCTGTGGTGACCAAGTCATACATGAAAATGATTCCTTTTGCTCCCTGAACCAGTCTTTGACAATTCAAACCCAATGAATCTTGGCATTCTTGTCCTGGAATATGCCCATGCCAACAGGGGAAAAAAAAACACTGATGATGGATGGAGGTGTAACCGGGCCATTCAGTAGATTCAGGTACTCAGCTGACTTCACTTTATTGCTGCATAATGTTGCTGAGCTGTAATAATGATCCAGTCAATGGCTCTTAACTTTGCTGATATAAATTTAAATGGTGACTTTCTTTTTGGATGGGCAGTGTATTATGGGTGACTTCAACAAAGCAGATCTGAGCCTAGAACTTCCCAAATACAGTCACAAGGGAAAATAGAAATCTCAACCAATGCATATAAAAATGCATATTGCTTCATTCCTCATGCTGCACTAGGAACCGCTGACCATGTAACAATTCATCTCATTCTAGCATACAGACAAAATCTGAAAACTGCTAAACCTCTTGTTATTACAGTGAAATGCTGGGGAATTGGAGTTGTACAACAATTAAGAGGATGCCTTGACTCCACAGGCTGGAACATTTTCAAAAATGCCGCTAACATCTTGGATGAATACATGGATTCTGTAACATCATACATAAGCTTCTGTGAGGACTGTTGTCAGGTATAACAATGATAAACCATAGTGTACAGCTAAACTCAGACAGCTTCTTAAAACAAAAGATGAAGCCTACAGGAGTGGTGACAAAAACCTGTTCAAAACTGCCAAGTGCAAACTGGAGAAGGTGATCAAAGCTGCCAAGGTGGAATATGCCAAAAAGCTGGAAAACCAGTTCTCAACCAACAAGCCATCTACAATCTGAAAGGGAATGCAGTCAATAACCAACTACACAAAGAAAAATTCCACCCAGCTACTACATTACCATCAACTGGCCAATACACTTAATGAATTCTACTGTAGGTTTGAAAAGACATATTCACACATCATACAGCCCTCACCTTAATAACTCGTACGTTTTCACTGGCCTTCTTCACACCTCTCTTACATTCCCCAGCTTAGTCCCCCTACATCCAGCCACCCCTCTATGACAATCAATGAGAGAGCTTTAAACAAAATCTTCAGAAGTCAGAATACAAGAAAAGATCTTGGTCTGGATTCTGTCTCCCCTGCCATTATGAAGCACTGTGCAGATCAGCTGTCACCTGTCTTCATAGATTTCTTCAAACAGTAACTGGATCTTTGTGATCTTTTTGTTGTTCCAGCTCCATCCACAATAATACCTGTTCCAAAGAAACCAAGAAAGTCTCTATCCAAAATGACTACAGACCACTGGTTCTCACATCTTTGGTGCAGTAACTTCACTAAATAAGGTATAACCAGGCAGCATATTTTATTAACCTGAGAACTTGTGCAGATACATGGAGACTGAACTCTCTCTCTAGAGGAGGAAAAGAATATCACTTCTCTCTTGATCCTGCTGCTGAAATGAGTTTTGGCATTAACTTTACAAACCAAAAATGCCATCACCTACTGGAGAATCTGACATTTACCATTACAACATGTGGTTATGAAGGCCCTTGAGATACTTGTGCTGTCATACCTTAAAACCATCATGGATTCATTGCTTGACCCACTACAGTTTGCCTACAGAACCAACAGGTCTGTGGGCAATGCAGTTAACTCCATTTCATGGTCCAACACCTGATCTGCCCTGAGACATATGTTAGGATTCTGTATGTGGACTTTAGCTCTGTATTTAATACTATTCTCCCAGAATTAATGCAGACAAAATCTCAAAACTGTCTGTGCCTGATCTACTATGTGTGTGGATCAAAAGCTTCCTCACAAACAGAACACAACGTGTGAGAATGGGCAAACATCGCAGAACTATAGTACAGACCATTAGCACTGGAGCTCCACGGGGCTGCATGCTTTCTCCTTTGCTGTTCTCTCTGTACACAAACAACTGCACATCAGGGGACCCTTGTGTAAAACTGATTAAGTTTCCAGATGACATAACCCTGATTGGACTGATTCAAAACAGCGATGAGTTAGCATACAGAGAGGGGATCAAGCAGTTGACATCATGGTGTTGCTTAAACAACCTAAAGCTCAATGCCCAAGAAACAGTTGAAATGGTGGTGGACTTCAAGCGAAATCCCCCACCCTGTATCCCATCCATAACCATATAAGGTCAAACTGTCATCACCATTGAATCTTCCTAGGAACCACAATTTATCATGACCTGAAATGGTAGCTCAACATCACCTCTATCACAAAGACAGCCGAGCAGAGGATTTACTTTCTGAAGCAGTCAAAAATGCACCAACTCTCAGTCTTTGATGGTTCTAGTATCATCACTGTTTTTTTAAGGAAATGTGTGAAATAAAATATAAGTACCATATACCACATCTCTCCCAATAGGAACATTTTCCTTTTTTGTTTTAACATGGAGAAATCATAATGTAAATGTAAAAAGGTACTGTAAACATTTGAATAACTAGAATAAATGTGAGCAATTTGTTATCAAATATCAAATATATTATAAAATATCAGACACTTCTTACTTGGTAAATTCAGGCTAAGTGCTATAATCCTGGGAGATTACAATCCTGTTCTCCTTGCTAATGGTGAAATGGCTGATTTTGCTTTTCCTTCCTTCATCGTCTTTGCTAAACTTCTATCAACTCCTTGCAGTCCTGCAAAACAGCCCCCTTTGCTTTCTCCCAACTCTGTTACACGGTTCTATTCACTGTCCCACCTGAAATGATACTAAGTTAAAAAACATCCCGATTGGCAATAAAATTGTGAGTCCTCAAAACTGAATGGGGAGGAAACACTGATGCTAGTAGATAGCTGGTAAAGTGTAAAATGTTTGGTTTCCTGTAAAGTTAGTCTTTCGAATTCACTCAAGAAAAGCAGGTCTGCTCTTCAAGCTGAAGGATTGACATGTTTTTGCTGCCTTTCTAAGACACGCTTAAAAAAAAATCTATGAACCGGTGCCCCCAGTAAGTATGTGTTTACCTGTTTGAACCGGGTTTCATTTACATGAGCACCCTATGCAACATCATTCTTGATGACACACTGTTTAAGCCTCAGGCTGGAAAAGTAAGAGATAAAGCTGTGCTGTCCTCTTTGTCACAGTTTCCTTCAGCTCAGGAAATTTGCCAATAAGCAACTGAGTTTGACGATAATAAAAAAACAAATATATCAGACTTCTGCTGATGTACCCAAAAAAGTGTATTCATGTAAAATAGCCATGGCATATTTACAGTGTCTTCCCAAACTACACAAAATGTTTAAATTTCAGTAGCCTCCCACGTATTTCACAATTATGTGAATATGTGTAATTGTATTATATGCAGTAATATGTATGTAGTAAGCAGATTTTTCGCTGAGATGTAGTATTGATAACCTAGAACTCATACATTGTGTAATTTGCTAGGAAAACTTAGAGAATGAGGACACTTTTCCCCCTTGTTCATTAATTTGTCATATAATGTGCCATTTTTGTTAGGATATCCTCTGAACAACATATGCTAGGGTCATATGGTCTTACAATGCTGTTTTATATTGATTAGTGTCCTTAAACTGCTACTCTTAGTTGATTACTCACAAATCGACCGTGTACAGCCATACCACCTGCAGTTCAGATTAGGCAATCCATCTGAAGCCAAGTAGATTTGGGCCTGGCTAGTACTTGAATGGGAGACCAATTAGCAAAGCTGGGTTGCTGCTGGAAGAGGTTGGTGTGGCAACCTAATGAGCCTGTGTGGAGATACTGTGCTGTAAACACAACATGCCATCCTTCAAATGTGATGTAAATCTGAGGATGGGACTCCCTGTGTAGTGTAGGGGGTGGTAAAACTGGCAACTGTGGCCCCTTTCAAATCTGGCCTCCTAATCATCTCTTATGTCCAACTGATGAATTCTTCTGGCCCTTCACCACGTCAGCTACTGCGTGGTGAGCGTACTGGTGCAGAATGGCTGCTGTCACATCATCCCGGTGGGGGGGGCTCCACAGTAATGGTGTAAGTCACTGCCTATGAGTTCTGCACTGTGGCTTGAAAAGTGCTATATACATGTAACATTTGATCATTTGTATGTCTGAGAAATACACCAAACAGCTGCAACACTAAACAAAACAACCAGAAAGTAACTCTGATTTAATTTTCCGTTCTATTTAAAAAAACAAAAGACACACTGTTCTCCTGATGTGTGTATGTTTTCCAGAAATCTCCTTTGTACGTTACAGGTAAGGAGTTCACAACACATTCGCAAAAAAATTCTCCTTTTTTTGCGTAATGCATGCAAATTCTCAAATAAAGGAGCTATTTCTAAGTCATAGACTGAATACCAGCTGAAGCCACATCATGAAATTCAAGGCAAAGACTTAAGATTCAACTCTTACAATAGAAGGAAACATACAAAAACCCAGCAAATTATTCAGAGCGGAAGGCACTATTTTTATTTCCTGCGTTTTATAAAGTTCGGGATGGGGGATTTCAGTCTCTGTACTTCGTGTCAAATCCACTGCTATATTAGTTCTGCTCATAAATAGAAGCAATTCACTGATTCACAGAGCAGAAAATGTGTCAGCCAATATTGCTATATGTGCAGGGGGCTGAGGCAGGTAATGTTGTGGTTTCTTTCTCAGCGCCAAATTGAAAATGGCAGCTGTTTGCCATCCACATGTGCACCCCATTGATAACAGGCACTTTCAAATATGCTAATTCATCTTCTGAGGCCGGTAATGGTGCTGGTGCACATGGTTTTGATACATATATTTCATCTTCAATTTAAATTCTACAGCTAGCTGAATGTCAGCTGTAGGTACCAGTATGCCTGTTTACATCCGTATATATTTGTATTGTTGCATTACTTCGAAACCTGATTGTACCATCTCAGTATCTATAATAGGGACAATCCTGTTTTGATAGGACTATTATATACATATACACTCAGTATCCATGTCATGATTTTTTTATTTCTATATGTCTGAATGCAATTTTAATGTTATAAGCCTTATAAGTCTTCCTAACAGTGCTACTCGGTTCCAGCATTGGTCCTGTTTGATTGCACTCAGTGGGAGTAAAAATAGAACCTCAACATGCAAAACAGCAAATGTGCTATATCAGTGTTTCCCAATCCAGTCCTCTGGGACCTACAGTCGGTCCATATTTTCATTCCCTCTGAGCTACCTACCAGACAGTCTACATCTTTGCTCCCTCCCTCCGGGAGCTAGGAGGGAACAGAAATGCAGACCGTCTGTCGGTCCATAAGGACTGGATTGGGAAACACTGGGTTATATCAGTCACTTTAGTGCCAGAACTAGTGCAGGGGCTCCTTTCAGGCTGTCCCAGTTGTTAACGAGCGGGAGTCCTGGAGGTTTTGTTGTAGTATGCCCCCCCCCAGAGGGCATGGCGATGGGAGAGATCAGCGTTGGCTTATCCACAGCCCAGACTGTGCTGCACTTGCAATGAGAAGGTCACCAGTTGACCTTAGCATTGCTGTCCTTCACCTGGGCCATTCACTCTAGAATAGAATACTGATATTTTATTAATCCGTGGAATTTAATTACTTTTATATATTTCGCTCCTTTCCGTACATACCACAGCCTCAGGTGAGAGCAAGTTTGGGGGTAAAAGCGAAGGGGCAACATTCTTACAGTACCCAGGGAGCTGGGGGATAAAGGGCCTTGCTCAAGGGCCAAATGACATGTGATTTTTCTGCTAAGACTTACTGAGCTACATGGCACCTCCTGGAAGGAGCCCATGGTTGGTGATCAGCACAAACTATCAACCTGTAAGGGAGTTCCAAGGCTTGGTCAAGGCCCACTTGAACGCCAGGGCTTCCATCTCTATGGAAGCATGCCTCATTTCTGCAGCTGTTCATTTGTGGTTCAGGTACAGCACCAGATGCTTCTCACCGGCAACATTCTGGGCATTATTATAAATGATAAAGGTGTGGTTATAATATGGGAGTTGTAGAACTGGCTCCACTGTGAAGGCACTCTATGGGACCTGGAACACTGTTTCTACCTTGAGTGTTCAGATCACTTTCTCTGGCCACCCTTTCCTTGTAAGGTTCAACAGCATAGACACAAGGGTTGAATATTGGGGATACACTGCTAATACTACCCCACCACCCCCAATTACTGATGCAATATCCCAGGAACTGTGCTTCTTATAGCCCCAGGCCACACTTTTTGGGGTTGGCAGTAAGTCTGGCTGTCCTTAGGTCATCCAGCACACTGATGGATGATGGCTCTTATGCTATATCACTTCTCTCTGTTGTGGAGCATCCTTTGTAATCAATGCTGTGGTTGATTAGAGACAGAGCCTAGGTTTGTCTCTCAATCCATTTAGTCGCACAACTGGTGCAGGGCCCCCTTGAGGCAACCAGTGCAGGAGTCTGTGTTGGGGGGGGGGGTCTGGGTTCCAGAGGTACCTTTTTTACAACATCTTTTGTTTTATGTGCATTTATGTGAAGTTCTTTCACTGGAGGTATCTGAAAAATATAAAGGGTTCGTACCATTCAAAATTTCAATGTTTCTGGAAAATAAAGTAATTCTACAAAATGCCCAATTCTGAGATTAGATGAGCATCATAATTCCACATGATACAATGTTCTCACTATACAGGGGTCTTGATGTATCAGCTGACAGCGAAATATTTTGAAGCAAACATATCTGATACATATCACCTGGCACCTGTCATCTAAAATACCAGACACTTACAGGTTAGACACAGCAATGCAGCATTTCAAGTATTTATCTGAAAATGTCATTTATTCTTTATTTTGCAACAGTTAAATAGTTAAAATATTAATAAGGCTAATCAAGGGTAGCTTGGTTTCGATACTTAAAGGATTTCATGGCCTAGGGCTGGTGATCGCTCACCATCAATGCATAAATTAAGAGTGTAGTCAAGTCCTTTATCATTGGTCTTCCTTCTCCAAGCATTGATCATAATTTGCTCAGTACAAATAGACTGAGACCCCAACCAATAATCACACAGACGTTGTTCAATATGACCAAAACAACAAAAGAGCAGTGCAGGCAAAACATTTCTAATTGTGTTTATTACTGATGACTGGATATATCTTGACAATTTCTGTTCGTCAAAATTGGAACCATATCAGCTTGAAATCAGTTCCAAATACCTTTTGCACCTGGCCAATACGTAAAATTCCTATTTGGATCCTTATTTCTCTTATTGCATGACTTTCTTATAGAACATCAAAAAAATTAATCGCTATATGATGTAAACTCGAAAATAGTAGCTGTTCTACCTGAAATGGTGAAAGAGAATCATGTAAAAACAGAACAAGGAGAGCCAAGGACACTTTTTCCAGAAAACACTGCCTTTGCTTAGACTTAACTAACCTGATGGTACTGCATGAAATAATTAGTCTGTCCATGCCAAGGGTCACAGAGTGGACACACGTAATGCAGAAAGACAAGGTACGAAACACGCAGAGCTAGTGTGACAACATATGGGTAAGCATACATGATGAAAATACATGATTTAGCACAATGGGATTGACTGAACACGAGAATGCATGGCATTTTCAATTCTAACATACTGCACCAAGCCAAAGCAATAATTTCCCAACAATTTAAAAACATTATTTGTAAATCATATACAGTAAAATGTTTCAGGGATAATCTTTCATTAAAGCCTTCATCCTTGAAATTTTGGAGCATTTGGCATTTGCAGTTGAGTTTTTTTATGCTTAAATGTTTAAAAATAAATAATCCTTTACAGATTGATATAGCTTTTCCACAGACTGTTTCGTTCACTTATAAATGTATATTGCAGAGGTACAATCACAAGAGTACTCAATCCCTTTTTCTTTCAAATTACAATAGAGCTTAGTTTCTCAGAAAGAATGACTTCTTTTGCTACTTCATTTCAAAATTTGTGTGAATTCACTGACCTCACTTTAAACATTCCAAATCCCATTTTAACAGAATACTTTAATCTTTTATGAATTAATACAATACAAAATGTTATCTTTATTCAGTAATGTCAAGTTTTTATATTGCCTTCAGCAGTAGGCAGGGTTAATAAAATTGTAGCCATTTTGAATTTCATATAAAAACATTTCAGCACAATTTCCCTGTACATTATACTGCATAGTATGCTGGAATGTTTTATATGCGATTATGAATTTCTGGGAATCGTAAGATATTATGGTTGAATATGTGTGCGATGTTTGAACTATTTAATAGCATTAATTGTGATGCTGTTGGGTGTTACGTCTGTTGAGTGACTTATTGTCAAATGGGCTGCAACGCTGTATTTCCTAGCATCCCCTACCTTATGGCCTCCCACCTGCTCACAGCCCCCAATCCTTTACAGCCGGGGTTCCCAACCTGATGGGGTTTGGGGGTGGGGTTGATTAGTTTCCAAAAATAAACTATGCATTTTCAAGCCATTTTTTTAAGACCTCATTCCAGTGATTAATAAAATATCACTGTTTTATTCTTCAGTGGATAGCCCAGGCGAAGGACAGCAATGCTAAGGTCATCCGGTGACCTTCTCATTCCAATCCATCCATCCACCTATTCGACAGTGTTTACAGCCAGCACCCCCTGCTGGCCCAGGCTTATCAAAGGGCTGTAGGAAATCCCTGCTATTCAGGGTAAGCTGAACATGGATGGATGGTGCCTATAATTGGAAATATAATTGCCATGCCCTGTAACTTAACACTGGAAGCTGTTTGCTGCTTTTTACTTAAGCACTGAGACTCATTATATGAAGCCATATATAGCTGTATGTAGCACCCCCTAGGCCTACCTCCGGGTACTAGAGGGCGCTCCTGGGTTCTTTTGACTACTCCCAGGTATTTTATATTTTAAAAGGAT
>JABFEA020000043.1:13511956-13526392 GCA_019775915.2 Cyphomyrus plagiostoma
GTTTGCACGGCGACGACAGAAAGCTTCTTCTCCGTCGATGCAACTCACTAAATTAATAGTCTCAGACTCTCGTACAATAAGCTATTTACCTATTGCACATTACTTAACTAAAAAAACAGGGATATCGCGAACACAAAGCTTTTACAGCACAGGGTCTTCTCCCTGCTCGCTCTCCGCTCCTTCTCCTTCTTTCGCGCTTCTCTCCCGTGCTTGCCGCTTTCCGCGCGTGCAGGTTTTTCTTACCCTTTGACCTCAAGGTCACAGTTTACACATACAACATTAACAAACCAAACTTATATATTTCCCAAACAAATATGGCTTCATACATTACCCAATTTTTCATCAAATGAAATAATTATAAACCATTACAAATCATACTTTCACATAACATTCAAAATGTTAACCTTACACACACACACACATATATATAGAACTCCATTACCCAGAATTCCATACACACACTACTATATACAGTATTAGTCTTTAACATTCAGTTTCCTCAAATGTTAATTTCCACCGGGCTACATGTACACTAGATATTTACTTACACTTCAGAAAAAAAACACAAAACACTTTTTTTCTATACTGTTAAACATTAAATCAGAGTAAACTTTTTCTGTTTTAGATCAATAAATATTAAAATTTTTTTGTCTTTGTTAAATGTCAGAATAAAGAGAGAGAGAATTTTTTTAATACTTACATCAGTCAAAAATTTACATACACTTCCTTAGTATTCTGTAGAATTGCCCCAAAATTGTTTCACTTGGGCCAAAATTTGTGGGTATCCTTCCACAAGCTTTCTACAAAAGTTTGCTGGAATTTTGGCCCTGTCCTCTTGACAGAATTGGTGTGACTGGGTCAGGTTTGTAGTGCTTCTTGCTCGCACTCACCGTTTCAGTGCCACCCACAAATTTTCTACGGAATTGAGATCAGGGCTTTGAGATGGCCACTCCAAAACCTTGACTTTGTTGTCCTTAAGCCACTATGTCACTAAGTTGGAGGTATGCTTGGGGTCATTGTCCATTTGGAAGACCCATTTGCGCCCAAGCTTCAACTTCCTGGCTGATTTCTAGATGTTGCTTCAATATATCCACATAATTTTCTTTTCTAATGATTCCATCTATTTTGTGATGTGAAGGCCTGACTCACAATCTCTGTTCTACTTCATCTTTAAGGTGTTCAACAGGGTTGAGGTCAGGGCTCTGTGTTATTCCACACCAGACTCACCCAACCATGTCTTAATGGAACTAGCTTTGTGCACTGGGGCATAGTCATGCTGGAACAGAAAAGGGCCTTCCCCAAACTGTTCCCACAAAGTTGGAAGCATAGAATTGTCAAAAAATGTCTCGGTGTGCTGAAGCATTAAAGGTTCCCTTCATTGGAACTAATTGTCCAAGCCCAATCCTTGATAAACAACTCCACACCATTATCCCCCTCCATCAAACATTATATGCGGCACATTACAGTCAGGCAGGTAACATTCTCCTGGCATCTGCCAAACCCAGATTCGTCCATCACAGAGAAGCCAGACAGAGAAGCGTGATTCGTCACTCCACAGAACACCTTTCCACTATTCCAGAGTCCAGTAGCGGCGTGCTTTACACTACTCCGTCTGACGCTGGGCATTACACTTGCTGATGTGAGGCTGGCACACAGCTAATCAGCCATGGAAGCCCATTCCATGAAGCTCCCCGCACACAGTTTTATACAAGTTGATGTTTGGCACTCTGCAGTTACTGAGTCAGGGCATGCTGGGCCTCAGCACTCGCAAACCCCGCTCTCTTATTTTACGTGGTCTGCCACTTTGTAGCCGAGTTTGTTGATCCTAAATGTTTCCACTTTGTAATTATACCAGTCACAATTAACAATGGAATATCTAGCAAGGAAGAAATTTCACAAATTAACTAATTGCATAGGTGACATTCCACGACAGTACCATATTTGAATTCACTGAGCTCTTTAGAATGACACATTCCTTCATGGTTGTAAACCTGATTGCATGATTAGATGCTTGATTTTATACAGCTGTGGCAATGGGTCTGAACAAACACTTGAATTCAGTGACTGAGAGTTGTATCCCAATACTTTTGTCCATATAGTGTATATTACCCACACATTAATTATAACTATATTTTCTTTATACCTTGTGCTTTCATTTTAGTTGTATTTAATTTTGTATTATCTTTATTGGCTATTGCAAATAATTAGCTAAGTGCATATTCAATTTTGAAATGGGTTTAAATGTAAAATTAATCCCTTAAACACATCTGATTTATAACATCTCACTGCTACTTATCACAAACAGACCTACTGCTCTTTATGTGGCCATCAATCTTTTGCAGTGCTGTCCCACTTTGAAAGGGCACACACTGCTCTGGAACTGTTCACTTGCAGCAGTCCTTTGATAATACAGATGAATTTAATGAGGCATATAGTCATCCAATCTGAAACCATGTCCCTACGAGGTTAGATTTGAAGAAATTCAGTGAAAGTGGTATTTTGGAGTATTTACCTTAATTAAACAATCATCCTGTTCCTGTTAATCAAATTAAATCATCAGTAATTAAAATGCCACATTTTCTGGAGTAAAACCCTACAGTTAAGGTATCATTATTCTGGTTGTGAATCTGAATGTGTGTGTGTGTGTTTGTTTGTGTGTGTGTGTGTGTGTGTGTGTGTATTTCAGGTATAAGTGGTTAAAAGCAAAGAATCTTTTTGGTAGACATTGAACATCTGTGAAATGGGGCTGAAAACACTGATGAGGAATTGCACCTTATTCAGGGGTTTTGTGGTGTGTAAAAACTGGATGTGCTCTGGACAGGCATTGGCATCATCTGGCATCATCATCATCATCATCATCATCATCATCATCATCATCAGGCTCGGACACCCAGCATACCAAGCTAATATCCAATTTTATTTTATGAATTTCTATCCAAGGCATAATGTCTGTCTTGGGTATGATGTTAAACCGCATCTGGTCATGCAAGTGGCCCTCCAATTTGCTGGAGAAAATTTGGAGCTTGGTGGTGGGATTGGCATTCCAGCCACCATAAAAATCTCACACAACATAGCAGACGAAACTCTTTCCTCATTTCTGCGGGAGTAGCTCGCCTGTAGCCACCCACGTGAAGGCATGAATGATGAAGGGGATAGAGTGACCAGGAAAATGCCAGGAGCCAGAGAAACGCCGCCAGAGACCCAGTGGGGTCAGGCCTGTTGGGGTTAGGATCTGGTCCGGTGCTGAGGCATTGCCTGCTGCACGGCAGTACTCGGGTCCTAATCTGAAGTGGCCCATCCGGGTAGGCATAAGAGATGCTTTGTCTCTCCAGCATGATGACCATATTTCTCTACTGCAGGAGGAGATTCGTAAACTCTGCATTTCAGCAGCGCCAATCTCTGAGGTACGCTCTCAGAGTGGCCAGATCTCTGTAGGTGGGTACACCTATTATTGGTCTGGTCTCTCTGATGGCTGCCATACTCAGGTACTGTGGCGGACAACGCACACACAACACAGTAAATGTCACATAATCCCCCTTCATACAGCCAATATTAATGTACTGGCATGAAAATAAATGATCACCTATTACAATCACTGAAACAGTGTATTTGGGGGGGGTGGGTATTCTTGGTGAATATGTTGCACATAATGGAGCAAACCTTTTTGCAGTACCACTGGAATACCTTCAGTATCTTGAGTTTGTTTAAATAAGGTGTTGTAGTACACCTTTTGCTTAAACTTGTGTTTAATAAACATGTATTACCTTTCCATAATTATACCCAGTTTTTTTCCAATTTTTTTTTCCAATTTTTTTTTAGGCATTTTTACTTTGATATTATATTTATGTTATTTGTATGAAAATGAATCCTCATCAAGTAATTTCTTTGAAAATTACTAATAATAATAGCTTTAAGCATCTTCCAAAATATTTATAAATGACAATGTTCTTATATGAATACATGTAGGGTGGTTATATGCATTGCAATACTGTGACACACAGAGAACTTGGAAGTCTTGTTTGACATTATAATTATAATAAACCAAAAATAAAATTGCTAATCTCCACTTTTAAATACTTCAAATGGACATTTAAATGATTAAACTTCTTTACTGTGGCTCAGCAGCTTGGAACACTATGCCTGTGATCAGAAAGTCCCTGGTTCAGATTTGGCGCTTCTTAGAGTGGTTTCTCCACTGGATCCTTCAGCAAGGCCCCTAACCCCCAATTTTTCCTTGGACTGACTGAACCTGCTTTCTAAAAATTTACAGTGTGTGACTTTGGATAAAGCATCCATTAAATGTGTAATATTTACTTATGACTTATATGACTATTATATAACTGCATCTATTTTAACAGAAAATATTAAGTGTAACATAATCATGCACATAATATTATAGAAATGCATGCTTAAAGCTGCTAAAATGATTTCCAATATGTTATGTAGAGGTTGTGACATTTTTATTTCTACTGACCTTTATTTGGTTGCTTGACTTTGACCTTTTAGGTGATATCATAGAAAGCCATCTGCCAAGTCAAGAATTAAGTGCTTCATTTCAAATGAATAATTTCTTCTCAGAACTAAATTTCTGATTTTAAAGGGAAAAAGCCATGGTAGACCTCTTTGAAGATATGGTAGACCTCTTTGAAGAAACCACTTTGATTACTTTTGGCTTTTTTAAGCTCCCTTTAAACATCTTCAAAGCATATCATCTTTTTTCTTCAATTCATCATGGTCCTTAGCTTTGCTTCTGTAGCATTTTGCAAACTGTGAGGTAGCTTTATTTAGATAAAAATAATAAATTAACTGGAGGCCATCATCATTGTTGCCCTTTTTATGTTTTTTTTTGTCAGTGCTTCGAAAACCCAAGAAAAATGAAGATGTGGGGTTTGAATTTATTTGGAAAACTGTTAAAGCAAAATATGAATATTTGGTTCTGTGAGAGGGAAGTAAGGAATCAGAAATTACTTCTATTGAGAAATGTAACTAACTTACTGTAGCCTAAATTAAAAGTGTGAAAGAATTTTATCGCAAGATGTCCCAGGAATGGCATTAATCACAATACCTTATGTTACAGTACATTACGGAACCCACGTGTGTAATGTCTTTGAATACAGGATTTTCTACTAATATTAAATGCATTTTTAATAAACATCAAATATAGTTGGAGATAACTAGGCAAAAACTTTTTATTCGCTGAATGCTTTTCTTTTTTTCCCCCAAATCTCCTGGAACTTACTTTAAGGAATTGTGTCTTTATTCTTTGTTAGACAAAATTTTGAGGTGCAGATCTGTGAGAAATCCAAAAGACAGACACCGGCACAGACCAGTACAGGTAACTGGGTTTTATTTTCAGACGACCAGTATTTCCAAAAATAGTCCACACTAGCATGGGGTTGTCACGGGAACCCAGGATGGAAGGCAGAAGCAGGGATCGACTGACGGTCGATGAGGTCGGGTGAATGGCTTAAGTTGTCAGAGGGCTAAGACAATACTTGGTGTCGGTTGTCCATACGTGGGTTAGGCAATCGGTGACAGGAATAAGCAGGCTAGGCAGGGCTCGGGAGATATAGGAGACAAAGCAAAGGTCGGTACATGGAAAGACAGAGAGATGCACAGGAATGAATGCTCGAAATGAGGATGAACCATGAAGATCATGCATCTAGCCCGCAAGCCAGACCCCCAGAAAGAGACGACTAACAGTGGGAAGAAAGGAAACAGCTGGGAGAGGTACTGTATGGTCCCAAACTAGACCCACTGATGTAATCACAGAGCCTCTAGCATTGGTCTTCCCTGAACAGGCATGTCCTATTGGAATAATCTCCCAGAGGGGCATGGCTATTGAGATGAAGACAGGGCATCCCTGGAGCCGTCCATAACAGTACTCCCCCCTCCCATCAGGAGCCCTGGGTGATCATGACGGATATTGGTGATAAGAGAAGGATCAAGAATAAAACAAGTCAGCATCCAAGAATGGTCCCCTCCCAGTCTACCAGATACTGGAGCCCCCACGTCCTCCAATGGACAACAATGGGTGAACAGTGAATTCCTCACCTCCATCTGGGGGAGCAGCTCAGGAGAGGCCAGAGGGCAGTCATGTGGGGCTTAAGCAAAGAGACATGAAAAGCTGGGTGCACCCATTACAGGGACAACGATAAGGTTTGGCAGTCAGCATCGGTTGTTGGAGGGCTGAGGTGAGAGTCGGTGGCGGTCGTCCAGGTGTGGGTCAGGCGATCAGCAACGAGAATAAGCAGGCTAGGCAGGGTTCGGGGTTTAGAAGGAGAGAGATGCACGTGAACAAATGCTTGAACTGAGGATGAAATACAAAAATCTAACATCTGGCTGGCGAGCCATGCCTCCAGAAATAGATGGCTAACAGTGGGAAGAAAGAAAACAGCTGGGAGAGGCAGGGTCCCAAAGTGGAGCCACCAGTGTAATCACTGAGCTTGAAGGATACAACTTCCCCAAACAGGCGTGTTCTGTCAGCAGGATCTCCTGGAGGGGCGTGGTTGTAAGGACAAAGATGGGGCATCTCCTGAGTGGTCCCTGAAAAGATCAAAAAAAAAGAACTTCATATTTCAGGTGAGATAACACTAGCACTTTCCAAATACAGTGATATTTTTCATTGTAAAAAGTGTAACTATGTTTTTTTCATTGTTCCTTTGAGGGGTATAAGAAGCATGATTTTCATTGCTCCATCATCCCTCGAGGCATGGTATTTTTCCCATTCTTAGCTCATGAAAATTTAGCTAAAATGTCAGAATTACTTTAATTTGAGAAAAAGTACAGTACTATATAATAATGTACAATGTACATGGATGAGGGGGCACTACTGTATTTTTTCAAGCAGTTCTTTACTCCCGCACTTTACTCAATTGTGGAACTGAGCCTATGTGACCTTGCTCCTTCAGAATCTTACTGAGAACTGAGCATGGGTCTCCGTGTACTTTCTGGGTTTCTGCGGTTGGCTTTGATCTGTTGGCATTTTTTTGTGCCAGTATCTTGTTTCTCAGACAGCCGTTTTTAGTTAACTGGCATCAAACTGTAGCATGAATGCTTCACAATAAAAACTACTGATAAACTACCAAATGTTAATTTGCAGCCAAGAACAATTCTTTTTTTTTTTTCCTTTGCCGGGTGCACATTACATTGCTTAACTCAGAAAAGTGAAAATTAAAAGTGTGACTTTTTTCTAAATATTTGGTAGTTAAATTCTGGTTGAATGGTTCATCAAAAGATCCTTTTGTGCAGATACTCCATTACATTTACCCAGTATAATCTTCTGTTGGAATGATATTATACATACCTGTATATACTGGACAGCATTATCCCAGGTTAAGTCCCCCAAAATGTACCAGTAAGTATTCCTGGAATTCGTCTGCAAAAAATTCAAATAATCTTGAAACTAAGGCCATTAAATTGTTGTGCTTTGATTGGTTGGTATTTCCTGTAGCTGCTGCCTAACACAATATAGGTTTTCTTTCCCAAGGACATCTGGTTATCTATAGATCAGCATCCTACAGCACTTTGTTAGAATTAACAGTAAATTACATTTTTTTATGTGCAATAATATGTACAGACGCTCCTCTACTTGTGAACTTTCAACTTACGAACTTTCAGACGTACGAACAAAGACGACTGCAAGTCCAAATTGTGTTCCTTGGGCTCCCATTTCCTGTCCGCTACATAATTTTTTTTTTCTGTTCGCCAATCCCACTTAGTAAGTCATCTGGCCGCTACTCCCACGTAGCGTGCGTACTCCCAGCATCCCAGTTCTTTGTACTTGCATATATCCTTAAAATGATGTTGAATAACAACTTATGAACATTTCAAGTTACGAACAGCCATTCGGAGCATAACTCATTTGTAAGTAGAGGAGTGTCTATATACAGAATCCCGTGTTATATTCTAAGAAGGGGTGTAACAATTTAATCAGTACTTTATATGTTGAAAAAACAATGCCACTGATGAAAATTTGCCTTTGAAAAAGTGAAATTATACCTTTTGCTGTAGATGAAGAAAATCTTATTTGAACACCCACACATATACTCTATATAACACCAAGCACAATTATTATTGTACAGCCTAATCAATATTGTACATTTCATGAAAACACAACTCTCAAGTCACCCAAGCAGATGGAGTAGCATACGGGGCCAGCCCTGAGGAACATCAGCAATTAAAGGATCTTGAAATAAAGAGCCACTCTTGACTAGGGCCTGGATCCATCAATATTCATTGAAAGAGGAAGTGAAGCAGACGTGCTCCCTCAGTCCAACACTGCCCTGTTTTTAGAGTTGACCATGGAACCATTTACATGTATTTACATCCATTTCTTTTACATGCAGACCCAGTTCAGAATCTGAACTTGTGTTATTCACACTGCTGACAGACAGACAGACAGATCTTTGGCAAATATAGTCATCCTCTTATTCAAAAATATATTGCATTATTACGCATTTACTTTTCCATACAGGGGCATGTCTCTCAAAAGCAAAGTTACTTGCATAGTTGGAACTATGCAACTGAATGGTTCCAACTTTGTAAGTTACTAACAAGAGTTTTTGGGAAACGTACCCCAGTTCAGGAGTTGTGGTATTCCTCTGGGTTCACCTTGCATTTTGTCACTGACACTACGGACCATGTAACGTACAACTGTGACTTTCAGTCTGAATTTGAAAGTAATAGTTCATGGCAGATTAGTGATAACTTACTTCAGTCACTGTGATATATATTTCTAGAATATTTCTCAACTATCTAAGAACTCCAGTCAACTACAAATGGAATTTGTGGAAATCAATCATGTACAAATGAGACATATAGCACATTGCAAACATAAATGCTGTTGAGGAGTCAATTATGTATAAATGAAGCTAGACTGAGCTTCCAATGAATGCCCAGCTACAAGACTATTCAAGGCCCAAAGGTGCAACATAGGAACATTAGATGAACATAAAGAGGCATCAGGCTAGAGGAAGAATTCATGAAACAGGCAGGCATTTTTTTAAGTGGACTGGGAGCTCTTTCCACCATCAGGGAACCACACAAGAGAGCTGTAAAGGTATCTCTGTTAATGTTGCAGGTCTAGTTAGGAAGCAATTTATTCCGCCCGCCATTCAGGATGTTTATTGCATATTGCAGTACTAGCTTCATAGACAATTTGGGCATTATATCTGTTTTGAGCAGTTATTGTGACATTTTGTTTTTTTTTTGTTTTTAGCTGCATATTACAACCATTTTCACTGTACCAAGCAGTGAAACTCAACTGTACTTGTATGGTTATACATTACCATAAGTATCTGAGCACTGCCAGATGCTATAGTAAAATCAGTATTAGGTCTGGCATATTTAAAATGATTTACATTACATTTTTCAGTAGATACTTTTATCCTAAGTGACATATAATTGAGAAAGAAGGGTCAGTTAGTGCCTGGAGCAAATGGACGTTAAGAGCCTTGAGCCCAGTGGTGAAATCACCATCAAAATGGTTGCTACAGTAAGTGAAAATCACAGTAGCCTAGGTGTGACCACAACTGTGTTTATGACTTTAGTTTTTGCCTTCCATACTAAATGTCTTTCATCCTTAATGAAGCAGACATTTTGTACATTCTACTCCAGTGTGTTGTGATCGCAGTCCGTCAGGCAGACAGGCAATGGGTAACGATGAGACAGACAGGCGAAGATCCAGACACAAGGGTTTATTTTGGCGAACTGGGAAACGGCAATGACAGATCTGGGGAAAAAGGACTCAGACGCGGGCTAAATACATAGGACAAGCCGAAAATAACAGGCAACAGGTGATCACAATCGGGAATTAACACGAGGTAACGAGGGGGGCGTGGCACACACAAGGATCGGACAAGCAGGTCATGACAAGTGATCTCTCTCCAGTGGGTATGTTGTTAGGCGTACGAAATTTGGTCTAAATGCACACAACAGTTGTATTTTTTTTTATTTTATTACTGTCGTATTTGGGAATGGTTCCCAACTGAGGCAATGAAATGCAGACTAATTGTAGCTCAGTTTCTGAGGATAGCTTAACCTTAGATGGCTTGCTCTGAAATGCAAAAATGAAATACTTTCAAAGAAATAACAGTAGGTTTCATTGGACAAATGCTCCCAACCAGTGTGTGTCCCTGCCTTGTGGCCTGTGCTGTCTGGGACTGGTTCTCCTGCAATACTGTCCAGGATAGACAGTTTGAAGGTAGATGAATGATGAATGGATAGAAGACCTTATGCTGTCTTTTACATTAATTTTATGTTTAAAATATTCATTGATCACCCAAAATATGGAAATGCAAAAAAATCTGTTTTCTTCATTACATTTTTTGTATATTTTAAATTGATTTTTTTACCTGCTTTGGATTGACATAGAAATATACATGCAGTATTTTAAACAATTTATTTCCGTTAGAATGATAAGTATGGTTCTGAATTTAAGGCTGCAAATTGGTACTGTAGAAGCAATAAAAAAATCAGGAACTGCAAAACACATATGAATATGCTGAAAAAAGTGTTAATGACAATTATTCAATTTAATTTCAGACCTGGGAGGGAAGTTTGTAAGAACTAAAAGAATAGAGCTGCTATTTATTTGTTGTGTGGTGAACATCACATTGTTTATCCTCCACTTTTGAATTTCTCTGAATCATTCAGAAGAGTGTTTCTCAGTAAACTCTTAGCTTTGTTTGTTCGATCAGAGAGCAGCAGAAATCAAGTAGCTTTTCCCTTCACATATAATGTCAGAAATCACAGATGAGGCCTGTTTTCAAATGAGAAACTGTGCTCTTACTGGGTCCCCACTGAATAGCGTCCAGATGATACCCTGAGCCCTTTCTTTTGCCCTGCCCACTCAGGGATACTCTCATTAGGCTACAGTAATACACTATGCTTCAATTAAGACCAGCATATTTATATTCTTATCTTGCTAATTATATTCAAATCCTTATCCACCACTGCAGGAACCGTGCACGAGCCATCCTCAGAGACCCCCATCATCCAGTTCACTCACTGTATGAGGGGAGGGAGTTTGCAGATAAGCTAACCTCAGATGTCCAAGACCAGTACGCATTATAACACACAGGCCAAATATCCACAAGTAGTCAGGTGGTTGCTAAAGACATTAATGACGGGGAGAAGTAGCCTAACTCCCATCCCAGTCTGAATGCCATTGTTAAGATGGACTCCTAAATTACACCTTTGTCTATTTAATTGTTTAACATTATTGAAAAAACCCGAATGTATCTTTTACTGTCTATTATATCATAGTCTATTTACAGGTTTTTACTGAAGGGAACCATGCAAGAATCCCCAAAGTACTTGAATGAATGACTGAATGAATGAATGTTACATTCATGTAATGCTTTTTAAGACACCTGTGCAAATAGCAAATAAAATTGCAATTCAATTCAATTAAATACATCATGTCATCACTTCAAGAAATTAAATACACTGCACTGTGGAGTCAAATGAACTCAGTTCAGAAAACAAAGGCATGGCCTAGACCAGATTATGGAACCAATCCTGAACTAATTGTATAGGCAAGATTTAAGTGAAACTCACAATGAACAATAAGCCCAACTTACTTCCAAGAAATTAACATAAGAATGTGTGTTCTGCCAACAAAAGAATCATCAGAATGTCATGCCTTGGAGAGCAGAACACAAACAGATTGAAAATCAGCTCTTCCCCCACACCCGGTGTGCCTGTTCTCTGTGGATCTGTGTAGGAATAACCTTCCCAACCACTAGACCCTCTGGAGCTCCTACTATGAGGACTTCTTCCATCAAGGGAGGTGATGCTACGATTATACAATTCCTTGGTAAGACCCCACCTAGAGTATTGAGTGCAGGTTTGGTCACCATACCTTGAAAAAGACATTGCTGCCTTGGAAAGGGTGCAACGTGGGGCTACAAGAATGATTCCTGGCCTTAGAGGAATGTCTTATGAGGAGAGCTTAGCTGAGCTGAATCTGTTTACCCTTGAGCAAAGGAGACTAAGGGGGGACATGATCCAGGTCTATAACTTTTTAACAAGTCTGGATCCTGTTCAGCCAAATGGCTACTTCAATATTAGTTTAAAAACTAGAACTTGTGGTCATATGTGGAAATTAGCGGGAGAACAATTTAAAATGAATTTGAGAAAGCACTTCTTTACACAGCGTCTAGTTGGAGAATTGAATAGTCTTCCTATTAATGTAGCGCCAACTAAAACCCTGTGGCCCTTTAAATCAGAGCTAGATAAGATTTTAACAACTCTGAGCTATTAGTTAAGTTGATGGGCCAAATGAGCTTGATGGGCCAAATGGCCTCCTCTCATCTGTAAATTCCTTATGTTCTTATTTTCTCTCAATTTGGTTTACGTCTGCCCAGATTGTTAAATAAAGTCCTTGGTATCCAGCATCTGGGTCCTCTGTCCATCCTGTCTTCCATTTATAATAGAATATTTTCCAGGCAAACATGGACCCTACGCAGACCCAGCAGTAGCTGGATGAATCAATTTACAGTGTCGGTGGAGAAACTGCTGCAGGGACAAGCTTCCCAAGTCTCCATGCCAGCTTCACCTCCACAAGCTGCTGCTCCAGTACCTGTGGCTTTTCCTGAGAAATATAATAACTCAAATCATTGCTGCTTTTTTTTAATGCAGTGTGGAATCTACTGTATATACAGAAGATGAACATCCTGACCATTTCCATGAAGATATGGCTTGGTCCCCTTCATTATCTCATTGGGGAGAACATGTGAGTGGGCCTTTGGATGGAGAGTAATCACCTCCTGGATTCTTCAAGAGACATTCAGTTTGCTTTCCGTGAGGTATTTTATCACCCGCCGTGGGTCGTAGCCTAGGGTTTTGCCACTGTGATCTCTGGCAAGGTCTTGCAGGTCATAGGTGGCCAGATGACTGCCTTAAAGTCCTCCATCAATGCGCTCTTTTTCCGGAGTTGCAGGATGAGCCTGAGGGAAGGCTCATTCATTTGATGACTATGTCCAGCTCTCCATCATCCTGGGTAATAACATCCATGATCACCATCGCCACCATGGTCATGTTGAAGCACAGGCATCCAGCACCACCTCTCCTGCAGACGAGTCAGAACCCATGCAGTTCAGTTGCACTTCTTTGCCCACAGAAGAGAGACAACAGTGATATCAGGGGAGTCGCCTCTGCCTCAGTTGCCGGGGTCCTCAACATTCAATCCAGGATTGCCAGGTGCACCTCCACCGTCACAATGATGACGACTCCATCAAGGTAAGACAAAATGTTAGTTCTGGGAATTACTTAAACCAAAATAACAGTTTCTGGTCTGTGGGGGGGGGAGTTCCTGCTAAAGCTTTATTGGACTCCAGAGCTGTGGGAAACTGTAAAGACTATGCACCATGTTTGCCATGTTTGAGAAGTCCTCCAGCGGTTACGGGATCCCAACTTGTTTGTCAAGGGGGACAAGTGCAAATTTCACCAAAAGTCACAGATTCCTAAGTTACCTCATTGGTAACTTACCTCAAGTTACCTCCTCAACCTGGAGTGGTGGTCATAGATGAAGATTAGACCAAGGCAGTCTGGGAGGGACCTCTCTCTAGAATGGTAAAGATTGTTAAAATGCTGTTACTATGTGGGGAACCATGTGGAGAACCAAGAACTCCTGCTTATTGAATTGACACTTGAGGAGTTGCACCACTGGCTAGAGGGAGCAAAGCACCCATTCATTGTCTATACAAACACTGTAACTTAGAATATATACAAAAAGCAAAAACATTAAATGTTTGGCAAGATTGTTAGTCCCTGCTTTTTTTTTTTACCTGCTTTGACTTTCAAGTGACTTACCTCCCTGGGTCAATGAACCAAAAAGCTGATGCCCTGTCCTGGCAGTATGACACGTCGGACACTGAGGAACAACCTTCGCCTATTTTATCTCCTTCCTGCTTTGTGGGCCCTATGATCTGGACACTCGATGAGTTGATCCTGGCTGTTAATCACCAACATGCTCTACCTCTTAACTGCCCTGCTGGTAAGGTGTATCATCACCAATTGAATGGGATGGCCCCTCCCATGGGCGGAAAATACCACGAATGCCAGAAGCAATCCTACCTGCCACCTCTCTCCTTTCCAATGGGTGTTTAGTTTTCAGCCACGGTTGTTCTGTTTGGACACACCGAGCCCTGCAATGTCCCATTCATAGAAAACTCTTACTGAAGGTACAAAGACGTATGGTCCCATGCTCGCCATCGGAGACATCAAGGTCCTGCCTATCGACCCAGTCAACGAGTTTAGTTAATGCGGAACATAAAATTACCTACCTGTAAAAAAGTAGCACCTTGGGACCCTTCAAAAGAGTACGCCAAGTCGGCCCATACTTGTACAGCCTGCAGTTGCCCAGTATGTATTGTTTTTCCCTGACATGTCATAATTCATTGCTGAAACCTATCTATTACAGTACTGTTT
>JABFEA020000043.1:13526492-13552406 GCA_019775915.2 Cyphomyrus plagiostoma
TTTAATTTCTCCATCCAGGCTGCTCACATGCTAGCATGTCCAGCATGAAGTATTGTTGCCTCCAATGCACTCTACTGAGCATATCTCTAACCCTCTCTCTTGTCTCTCCTGTGTGACTCTAACCCTGTTTGTTCCTGCCCTGCTCTTTCCAGCCTTGCTTGCTCCTACCTGCCTATCTCGCCTGGTGTGCCTGTTCCCTGTCCTGGGGATCTTCATATGACTGACCTTCTCAGCTGCCGGACCCCCTGGACCTCCCACTACGACTACATTTCCTGTTCCTTGATTTGGTTTCTGTCTATCCAGATTGTTAAATAAAGCCCTTTGTCTCCAGTATCTGGGTCCTCTGTCCTTCCTGTCTCGTTTGTGACACAGAAGCCAATTCAAGATGTTGCACATTGACAGAGAACCACAAAGCTTTTGGATGGAATTCAAAGGAGTCATCCAGGCGGAATTTGATAAAGGTTAGCTCAAAGTGAAAGAGCCAAAATAATCAAGGTAGATGACAGAAGGCTGGGTGGATTGAAAATTTAAATAATAAAGAAGAAATTACTAAATCAGCAAAGACAAAGATCTCATAATAGTACCAATTTGTTATTTATTTAGAGCTGCGCACAAGACTGGATATTAGAGGAATGGCATCAGTATGACGTAAGGAACTGACATTGACTTTATGGCACCTAATTATATATAACCTTCCAAGGGATACACCACCCTTATAATGGAAGCCTGCAGCCGAATCTCTGATCTACATTTAGGAACAGTCAGCAGTATAGCCCAGAGTTCCTCCATTTTTTCTGCCTCCAGCTCAGCATGCATAGCATGTGCAACAAGCCAAGTGAGTGCAAGCTCACTTGGTATTAGAGCACCTTTTTGACCTTCAATTAATGAGCTCCTTTTGGGATTTTCTTAATTAGTTTTAATAGGAAGAAAGGCACTGTAGGACATGCTGAAAAGTTTAGTCTTGCAGAAAAGTCCTACAGCATAAAAATCAAAAGTCTCATCTGTTTATTTTATTCATTTTTTCCTCTTTTTAACAAATGAAGGACATAATGTGAAAGAACAGATGCACACAAACACTCACACACACACACCAGTAAATTACACATAGCAAATAAATAAAATGCAATGCATTTATTATCATTTAATATGAGCACTTACTAAAATTATATAGGTTTTCTTCTGGTTTGATATTTCACAAAAAACATTGATCATTAAATCAGACAATGGCGATATGGTATGTTTTTTTCTTTATTTTTCATTTTCAGAACATTCCCCTCCCTGGTTTAAAAATATGCACCGCTTTATACATGCTTATTCAAAATTATAGATTTTTCACACAACACAACAGAACAGCTGTGACGTCCCAATGCACCTCATGCTTTTATGTACAAAAAGTATGAACCTGGCAGCGCTGTGGTCTTAAGGAGGAGGTATGGAGGAAAACCAGTATACATGCAACTCAAAGAAAAAGAAAGATAACGTTTAGAGTCTTGGGGAAATTTATGTGCTTTTAGATCAATGCCAGCAAAATGCTCAACACCAGCACCAAAGGCAAGGGTATCTATGCATGGACCACAACAAATTTTACATCCTGAAAGGGTGGTCTGCTCTTTAAAATGGATTTCCCTGTATGTTATAGTTGCCTGTGCATCTAGTGGATTAGTGCTCCGTGCCTGTGTCCATGAGGTCATAAGTTTGAATCGTGTGGTTGTCCTGATAACCGTATCACCATTGGCCCCTTGAGCAAACAGAGCCCCTTTATTGTATTCTTTCTGGTGCTTGTAGTTTGCATTTCAGCAGCAGTTGTCTGGTCACAAGTCAATTTATTACTCACTGGGCACTTCGGTGTAGCTCCGACTTTAGCAGACTGCAACGTTTTATCTGTGAGAATTTGCTTATAGTTAGCTTTGCCATTTTTACCTTCAGGACTACCAGATTTTCTAGTCTCTGTTAGGAGAAGCATTTTTATACCATCGATTTGAAAATCACCATGATGGACCAAGATAATGTTGACAAATTATGCTCAATACTGACTTACTATCAAACACAAGGTCTGGTATTCAAAAAGGAATGATTTGTGATCACAGCTCCTCTGAAAAAGTACTTAGGTGTTAGTTGTAATATTCAGGAATACAGAGTACTATGCCAAACACAAAGAATAATACACCAAATTATGTCAAAATTCATAATTGTTTTATATAACAACTGTATAATTTGGATAGCAAAGGTGATCACCATATGATATGTATAATATTTTGTAATAAAAATGCAAGACAAAGTGCTTGAAGCAACTGATTGTGATCTTGTTTATTATGTTTATTATGCACTTCTCTGAAAGTAATTCAAATGCATGGTTTCTGGCTACTCCAGATGATTTAGCCCTAAAGGCTATGCTCAACTCTGACTGCACACGTTAATAAATCCTAATTAATGAAAAAGTTATTGTGATAGATGATGAAAGCGATAGAGGAAGATCAAGACTGGAATCAAATTTCCCCACTATTAATTGGCTTTACCAAGACCTCCCCCAGACACTTATTGTCTGCCATATCAAAGACAGATAAGATCAGAACGACTTTATTAGGAAACTGTCATCCCACAAGTCGGGTCTTTCTGCGTGTGTGCATGAGTGCATTTGTGAGCAATGAAGTTGATTTTACTTCAGGTTTTATTTTTAACATTGTTCTAGCTTAAATAATTAATAAATAATTAAAAATAGGGATGTATATGTTGTTGCAATGCAATGTTAAAATTAATCTAAAGTTCTTTTTATCAATTAAAATATGCAATTTATATACTAATACCAATTCTAATGTATTAATAATACTAATATACTAGTATTATTAATAAATTACTAAAAACAGCATTCAATGTTAGTTTTTATATATGAGATCTGAGATAAATAAAATTAATTGTTTGCCATCATACAATATAACTGAAAATGAAAGCCTTCTCCTGTAATACAACTAAATAAAAGTTTGCTTGAATGACAGTGACGTTAACAGTTTTAAAGGCACTGCCACTAAATATAAACTAATGAATTACAGAGACAAAAGTTTTACACAGAAATCCTTAGCAAAGACCTGCTAATTTTTCCAAAGATAAGTGTTCACTATTGTGGGTACAGAAACCCACATGATTTGAAGAATCACATGAATCCAGTTGATGGCTTTAGTAAACCTTGAACAGCCAAGACTGGTCAGCAGTGGCATAATTATTCATTTGGCCAACTGTAGGTTACTGATACGTGGTTAAGACTGGTTGTTTCTGTGATGTGATGCATGAGCATAAATATGAAGACGTAACACAGGTCTATTAAATGGAATATTCACAACTGTTAGAACATAATACATTATAGCTTAATCTGGCTGCAGGTCAGAAATAAGACCAACTTCATCCTGAACAGACATGTACTGCAGAGCAATCCCAGGAACTTAATACCAATGAACTCAAATTAATTGGAGTTAATCAAGCATTTAATTAAAACCAAAACTGTGTAGTACCCTGAATTTTCCTGCTGATGACAAGTTTATCTGAGGCTGAGTTGAAATAAGAACAGTTTGCCTGCTTTGCTGATTAATAATTCATCAAGCATAGCTTCTGTAAGGCCTGTAGTTACAGTTGAATTGATCTGTATGTAATTTGTTCCACTAGAACACCATTTTTGCCAGAACATTTCCAAAACATATCTTGGCTGAGTTGATAAAATTATTGGATATGATATTTTAGGTGAGTGTGTAAAAATTGTTTAATTAATGCCGCTTGCACAAATTAATTTCAAACTGAGTTTAAAATAAATCTTTAGATTGCTTTTCAGGGAGATTTACGATTATTATTTACATTCTGTCATACCCCGCATTCCTTTTACCCCATATGTTCCCGGTGGGGTGGCACTAATGAGCCATACCTGTTCTTTGTTTAACCCTGCCTCTCCTTTGAACCCTTGCCTGGATGGTCCCGGGCGCCTCTCCTTTCAGCCCTCACCTGAATGTAGTGTATATAGTGCATCCTCATCCTGAGCTCCCCAGTCTGGTCATTGTAGTGCTACGTGTGTGATATTGTAGCCTGCACTCCTCAGTTTGCCCTGTGTCCTGTCTTCTCTCCCAATTCATCCCTACCCCTTTTTGACCCCTTGTGGTCCTTTTCCTTTGGTCCTACTTGTTTTTTGTTTAAATAAAGCCCCCTTTGCTTTTCTAGCCATTCAAGTTAAAGTTTATCCCTTACTCCTCCTAACACATCTACATATTAGAAGTTATGGTCTTTGTTAATGCAGAATAATCAGCTTTTTATGTCAATCTATCATCATAAACACATAATTAGACCCATATGTTTACTACAGTGTTCAAATTGCTAAACCTAAATATTATTTAATTTTAATCCATCTGAACGCAAATGTAGTGCCACATCACATTTCTTCTGAAGTTGCTATATACTACAAAATTCTGAAATATTGCACATATAAAGAGCAAAGGAAAAGAAAACAGGAGTGTCATTGAATCTGAATTATGAAATACTCTGGATTTTTTTATGTTTAATGGATCGAGTAGCAGAAATGGATGGCATAAATGCAGAGTTACTGGCCCACCCAGAGGTTGTCACTGACCCTCAGAAATGCCCGAAGTTGAAGAGCGGCCAATTCCAAATATTTTTTGAGACAGTTTGTTAGACTTGCGTGATAATGCGAATGTTTTGCGAATAATTTTGGCTCCATTGCCCAGCGACTCAACACAGGATATGTGTACCACTCACTGGACTGAGGAGTTCCAGCTTATGTTTGATAAGCTGAAGAGGTTGGTCACTGCTGTAATAGCTCTAGGTTACCTATGGGATAATAGGGATCTCATCCTTGACACTGACATCAGTGAGTTTAGCTCAGGTATGGTTGGATATGTTGACCTATGGGAACCAGCAGTTATCCTCATCAGACCAAAGTTAGCAGTCATGGATTTTACCTTGCATTCTTCAGCATCTGCAGGCCAGACCCTTCCTCATCCATAGTGATCATGAGTCATTGTTGCATCATGCAAATGAGGACACAAGAAAGAGGGTTAGATAAGGTCTGGTTGGCTTGGAAACTTTGGAGCACATGACTTCAGCCTTGGGTAACAATAATGCAATGCAGACCCCTAAATATTTCTCCTGTGTGTTTGAGGCCGCTCCATATTCATGAGGCGTTGTGTGACCTGAGTACTGAGCTGCTGATCCAAAGGATTGAAGTATTTCTTTCTATTTCATATTTAGTCCTTATATTTAACATGCTGTATTTGACATATTGGGAATATCTCAAGGTCCTCCAAAACAAGCCAGGTGCTTTGGTCATAGAAAAAGTGATGGAACCTCACTTTGTCAGTATGCTGCCACTAGGATCTGCACCAGGAAAAGTGGCAAGAAAATGAAATGAGATCTGCAGAAGGAAATGGGTGTACCATATAAAAAAATCATTTTCCACTGGACAAGAGGCCACAACCACAAGCACATTAAGAAATTCCAGAATGATAAAGGAGTTAGACAAGGATGCATATTTTCACCATACTGTACCTATTCAGCTTTCAGACGTATCAAAAATGTACAATGTTAGATTCAAAGAAGAAAACTCAAAAAAATATCACCAACCTTCAATATATTGATGATTCCACATATTACAAAAAACAAAAAAGATTTAAAGACATTTATACTGACAGCTAGAAAACTTTGGTTTTTGCTACCTTGGAAAAAAAAAAGAAATGCATCAACAAAGCTGACCACATGTCATCAGCAAATAATCCAGAAGCCAAGAAATATACTGCAGACTGCCGCTTTGTAGAGCAATAATATGACCTAGGCAAAAAAAAAAATTCAAAGGAATCTATGAGAACAAGGATCTAAGTTGTTCAGAATAGACTATTTTCTGTGATTCATAATTTAAACTTTTATTATGAATAACTGCCTGGGGGGCAGTGCAGTGATGCAGTTGTTCGCACTGGTGCTTCACACCTCTGGCACCAAGGTTTGAGTCTGAGCTGTGGCTCCATGCCTACTGAAAATGATTTGACCCTGCCAGCCATGCGGTTTAATCAACTCACAGGATATATAGAACTTTCAAAGATCTTTTGTTCAAGATGCTTATGCATTATATTTTGTTCAGGTTCAGGTTACTTCATTAGTGCCCATCGACAACTGACACACATAATAAAAGTTGAAGGGTTAGGTCTTACTAAACCAATTAAAACAAACAAACAAACAAATCTGTCTGTCTGTAAGTAACATCAGCTCCCTAGGATGAAAGTTAAAATGGAGGGAAAATCAGGAAATTAATGGAGGGAGTTATTTATCTTTAATTATTTGAATGAACTAAAACTGAAGATGCTTAAAAACAGACACTTTTCTTAGCTTCATACTTATGTTTCCAACCACAATTTTCACAGTGATACGCTGTTAAACCATGGGTGGTTAGTTGTGGTCATACACAGTATACAGAATGTGCTTTTGTTTTTTTTTTTACTTAATTTCTTATTATTATCACTGTCACATGTGCTCAGATAGTATCTTGTTACAGTAACAGGTGTCTGAGAAAAGGAAAACTGGGCACAATACTTCACACTGTCAAACCGGTAAGACGGATGGACTGCTGGCATTCTCTAAGGTAGCATGTAGAAACCGTCTGCCAGTAACTGCCATGCAATGTTGTATTCTTTTTGTTTTTTTTGACAGCGGCAGTGCTTCAGAGAGCTGTCACACGTCTGATTGGTCTACCCCTGCGCTTCTGTATCTTTCCTAAAGTGGTATTATGGAAGTTCAACAACAAGCAAGAAAAACAGGGGAAAGAATCAACTTGGAGACTGTATAAGGAAGTGCCTTCCTGAGAAAAAAAAAATATGTGGAAGCACTGAGGAAAAAATACTTTTTTTCCATATCTGTCTCCATATCAGATTAACAGAGCTGCTACTTTTAAGAAGGCTATAGTTGTTTTAAAATGAAAAAGGGGGACATCTCTGCATTTTGACCATCAGCAAGACTATTTCCTCCTCCAGAGTGTCACTGAAGATTAAATAAGAGACATCAGCAGAGGAGGACATTGACTGCAGGAGATTTTTTTATTATTATTATTCTCTACTAACATATTATATTTCCTCGTTTGAAAAGTAAATATTATGGTAGCTATTGCCATATAAAGCTTATAATTGGTCTAAATGGAACAGGTATGTGATTTAACATAAAAACATAACTGTAGACTTAAATCAAAACAGTCTTAAAACAAATCCATATATAACCCAGAAGTTCAGTCATATATGCTTTTAAACATTGGCACAAATTTAGCCTGATGCCTAATGAAAAATCAAGTATAACTGAAGCAGATTTTATATTTTGTTTTCTGTATCTTAAAGGTACTTTAGGTATTAATTGTTGTGATTTTAGTACAAACATGAACTGCATATTGGTACAATAAGTTATTTGTAATAATTGCACTGACTGACTAAACCATCTGGAGAAATGTTCTGTACAACTATAGAATTGTTTCTCTGCAAAACAGTATTATGTTATTGAAAAGAACCCATCTTACCCAACAGTGGACTTAACAGCTCAAATCATGTGAGAAGGTGAATGTTTGTCACCATGACAACTAAGATTTGAGTTATTTACATTTCACACTGGCTGTTCTATGAGAAAATCTCAGTCATGAGTTTCAGTTGAATATTGCATGATGTATTTCCAACTATAAATTGAATTTTTACATAGTACGCACTGAATTTTGTTAGAATTCTACTACTCAACCATGAATATGAGAACAGTATGCACAAAGTTGGATGTATTTTGGCCACCTTCTTAACTATTACATAACCGGCATATTTAATAATAGCATATATTATTTTGTCAAAAGTATTAGGACACCTGCCTTTATACTCACATGAAATTTAACAACATACCATTCTTAATACATAGGCTTTAATATGGAGTTGGCCCACCCTTTGCAGCTATAACAGCTTCAACTCTTCTGGAAAGGCTGCGCACAAGGTTAAGGAGTGTGTTTAAGGGGATTTTTGACCATTCTTCCAGGAGAGCATTTGTGAGGTCAGGCATTGATGTTGGGCGAGAGGACCTGGCTCTCAGTCTCCGCGCTAATTCATCCCAAAGGTGTTCTGTCGGTTTGAGGTCAGAGCTCTGTGCAGGCCAGTCAAGTTCCTCCGCAACAAACTCGCTCATCCATATCTTTATGGGCCTTGGTTTGTGCACTGGTGCGCAGTCATGTTGGAACAGGAAGGGGCCATCCCCAAACTGTTCCCACAAACTTGGGAGCATGACATTGTCCAAAATGGCTTAGAAGGTTGCAGCATTACATGCCCCATTCACTGGAACTAAGGGGCCAAGCCCAACCCCTGAAAAACCATGCCACTGCATAATCCCCCCCCTCCACCAAACTTTATCTTTGGCACAATGCAGTCAGACATGTACTGTTCTCCTGGCAACCGCGAAACCCAGCCTTATCCATCAGATTGCCAGACAGAGAAGCTTGATTCATCACTTCAGAGAACATGTCTCCACTGCTCTAGAGTCCAGTGGTAGTGTGATTTACACAAATGAATCCAACACTTTGCATTGCACTTGGTGATGTAAAGCTTGGATGCAGCTGCTCGGCCATGGAAACCCAATCCATGAAGTTCTCTACACACTGTTCTTGACGTCTGAGACGTGACGTCCTGCAACTTAATTAATCAGATTTTTAACACCCCCCTTTATCATATAAAGGATTACGTCAAACAGATAAAAACATTCTTTTTTAAATTAAAATCAATGTGTGGATGTAGAGTTAGCCAATAAGTTGTGCCATACAAAAGATAGTCTAGTTTGTAAACCTATCAAAAGAAAGAAATGAATTCATACTAGTGGAACACTTAAATTGAGTGAGGAATATTGCATGATATTTCACGTATGATACTTTTATCACCCTAAACAATAGTTAAAAATAAATGCAAAAATGAAATTTCTTGACTTGGAGATCACAGTAGTTTAATTTAAAAAAGTTTAACAGTAAATATGCGAGTGAAAAATTGTACCGTCATATATAGAGAATGAAAAGTAAATGCAGCTTTAAGAACTTGAATAGCAATGAGGCCCTGGGCACTGTCCCTTTGTCTCAATCAAAATGTGCTTCCCATACATTATGCTCCTACTTTTAATGAATGAAGTGGGGAAATGAGTTGGAAATCAAATGAGTCTGGCTGCTAGTCATCTCCTATCAGTGGACAGTAACTCAGCAGTAATCAGTTGGCTTTGGAAAAAATGCCGGGTACCCGGTCCGGATTAAAATGCTGCCTCATGGGGAAATATAGGGATGTAACACTATGCATGTCATCAAAACACTTTTGACATTAGAGCATGTTCATTTGATTGTGCTAATTTAACAGTCTAATATACATATACAAGCAAGGATAGTGTGATACAAGGAAGTTTCGGGGGGGGGGGGGGTGCTAAAATATTTGAATTACTTTAAAACTCTCTTCAATGCCACTATGAAAATTCAGATGAACATGTATATTTAACACATGTATATTTAACAGATGGCAATATGGAAGAGTAATGAGGTATTTATTCCTCAGTTAAGAGTGTTATAATGCTATTGCGTATGTGTTTGGGAGAAATATTCCTTTAAATATAGAATAGTAATTCTCTATGGTGCAGCATGTTCAATCAGAACCAAGGCCCTTAAATATTCTTTTAAGGAACACGATTTACTTTTAAAATATTGTAAATGTATTATGTGAGTAAAATTAAGTGTGATTAGTTTGCCGATTTCACAATTATGGACAATAATAGGTTGGCATTAGTTCTGATCACAAGGCAGCAATTCTTCACAGTTACAGTAGTATAAGCAGAGACACGCTAGGGTATGTTCTCCCGCTTTGCCTTAATGAGGCAAACAATAAGGCAAATAAAATCAGAAGGTGGGCAAAATAATGACCAAAAATCAGAACCAAATTGGACAGCAAAATGCATGACTTTTATACTATAGCAAGCTTATGCACTGCTTCTGGTTATTCCCAAGTATATACAGCGGTGATTGGAAATCAGTATTTCACATCATCAGACTTGCAAAAAAGATTGTTATTTTATTAAAATTAAATGACTGAAGCTTTGTGTTTATTCATATTTTGTGTATTAAATTGCAAGTGTTGTATAAATAATAACATCCACTATTCCTGTGTTAAAATTTAGTCCTTATATGAAACAGACAGCTATCTGCTGAGACCTTAACACTGCTTATAGTGTAGAATGGGTACATGTGATAGAGGGCTTATTGCTTTGCGACGATAAAAGATATGTGATAGTGGCAACATGTTCGCTGTGAAAATGCCTCGCTACCACTGTCCGAGTGAAGGTCGATGAAATGAAGAACATTGGGGAAAGATCCACAGAAGTCTTACCAATGGGATTCCCCTTAGTTTGGCTGCCACATCTACCTTCAGCTCCCTTTCTCCAAATCAATATTTCAGTTTTGAGTCAGACTCAGATTGCACACTGGATATTTAAGGAACAGCACATTCCAATAACTGGAGGGGCTGTATCTTGGGAAATAATTATAGTTCCAGAGGTCGAATGCTACAATTGAACTGTTTCAATCAGTTAAAGAAGCTGAGTAAATGATTTTACTGTTGCCTTCCCCTAGATGCAAAGGCATTTATAATAATAGTTGAAAATACTACTAGCTTTGGTATGAGACATACTAATATAAGAACAAATTATAATTGTGGTTTATTTTGTGAAAAGCTACACTTTTAATTTCATCTGTTTTTTAATTTTCATCTGTCCAGTGTTTTACTTTAACCTATTTCAAGAATTTACATCCAGAATTTTACATAAATAATTTCTGCCATGGGATGAATAAAGTTCATATTATGTAATATAATGCAATCTAATCGCAAAATCATTTATTTGTGCTGTACTATTCGCAGTCATCTACCTCATCCCTGTTATATAACATCTTTCACAAGTTTCTAAAGCAAAACTTCCTTCTTTTTCTTGTGAACCTGCTCTGCCTCAGAATGGTGCAAGGGAATAAGTGAGCTTTCCACTGGTTTGATTTATAATTTAATAGGCCTCTGGGAATAAACTGACTGTTTAAAAACCATTAGGGCCCTATAAAAGAAGCAGAGGTAAATTGTTAAAATGTTTTGTGGTACTAAATGAAGATGTTACATATTAACAACACAATAAGCATTTATATATGAATTTTAGGAAAACTGAAGAACACTAAATATCTAAAATACACCTTAACTAAATAAGAACCAATTCCACTTTGACCATGATCCTTTCCTCTGCAGCTAACATATTCAATAATAAAATGTAACAATAATAGGGCTTAAAAACAGTTCTTAGTGAGTAATTATTGATTATAAAATTTAAATCATCATTTAGGTTCCAACCAAAGGAATCTTGCTTTTACTTCCCAGCATCTTCCTTTTGCTTTACGCCCCATCCACTGTAATAAACAAAGATTAATTTTATCCAAAAAAAAATGGGGAAAACCTTGCTTTTCAGCACCTTTGTGACCTTTGGATAGCTGGTGGGTTCAGCTCATATCGCCATGGGAACTGACTGCGGACATTTCCATTGCAGATAAGTCCAGAGACCCAACAATTTTAATTAGATTTAGGAAAAAAGAACCTTATCTGTGTAATTAGATTCTGCGTTTTTCTGTTCCCGGTCTATTGCCCTTTGATTAATATTTTGCACCTAAGATGCAGAACGAAATAGTCTGGAATCCATTGACTTTTCAGTATCTCTGACTTCTATTATGTTTTCATTCAATAGCTAAATATCTTCACACATTAAATATTACATGCTGACTTATAATACTTGGGGGGAAAGGTAAATACAACAGTTTTAAATGTCTTGGTCTGGAGGTACTGTAGAAACTAGTTATTGGAATTATTTAGTGATAACAGGACCTCATAGTTCTCAAAACCCATATTAAATTGTCCCTTTCCACAACTTTTCATTTTATGTTGGCTCATAAAAATGTTCACAGTTATAAAAATATATCAAACCATTCATCACTTGTTTTTTTTTTTAAAGCTTTTTCAGCTTTACACAGCTCATATTTTACTTATTGCAGCTGAATATTTATTGCAGCTGAATTATATGGTACTGTAAAAATAAATTTGGAAAATGAAAAAAAAAACATTATCTTAAAATTTTCTCCACCAAACCAAAATTCCAATGTTCTCCTCCCTTTTGTATGTTTGTATGGTCAGTTTTTTAGTACCTAAATGCTTCATACTTTTACTGACATCTACATTCTTGCATTAGTTCCTAATTTCTCATTCATATGTTATGCCTTACCGTGACGTCTGGTTTCAATATAGATGAGAACACTATCCATGAGTAAAGTACCTAAATCATGATGTGTTCCACTACTAAGTAAAAGCTATGTTAATGACAAAGACAACCTTCCTAGAGATTCAGATGGCCTCGCTGACCTGAACCATAAGGGATGTTTGAATGCTGAACTGAAAATGTTTCACAGTTTATCTGTTTGAATCTTTTGTCAAAATTTTTATTATCAGCATTTTCACAGCAAAAAAACACAAGTTTTTCATTTTAATCTTTGTAAAATGTCAAGAAAAAAACAACAACATGACTATCTTGTATTAAAATTCTGCATTTATCACTTTTGCAGACTAAACTAAAGCATTGAAAGTAATGTGCAGTGCTTTTATAAGGCACATGTGGACATTTTTCATGTATGAAGGTTCAATTATAACTGAATGCCCTTGTCACTCTCTTAATAATGCATATCCAATGCTTTTTACGGTAATTATATTTCATATGGTAAGCCTGCCAGAGTGATTTATTCATTTAATTATTTTTTATTTTGCCATATACGCTTGCTTTTACCACTTGCAAACCTGACTTTAGTGAACTTGTATTACAGTTCTGTAGCACAATTGTGGCAGAAAGTGGGAAATGTCTAACCAATCTACCCAGCTTCCAAATAATCACATGGTAAATTTACATTTCACTCGCATTGCACAAATTTTATAAATCTCAAGCTTAGGTGAATCTTATGAGAAAAGATGAAGAACTACAACATTGACAGTATAATGTGTGAACATTAGCAGACTGTTGCTGGTTCCTCATTTATACTGCATTCTTCTAAATCGCCTGCTTATTACTGAATTGATATCATCAATGTTATACTCAGAAGAATTTCAGATAATTAATAATTTGGTCCCTGCAATGCAATGTAAACACACACACACACACACACACAAAATGCACCACTCCTCCCAGTAAATTGTTGCAATTACAAATGCTTGAGTATTGACATGTTTATTTGTTTTCTTTGCAGTAGAACACAAAAAAGCTGAGAAAAAAAAGTCAAATCTGATATGATTCCATACAGAACTCCAGAGAAGGATTGGACAAAATTATTGACACTTGTAACTTAATACATGGTAGCACATCCTTTAGAAACAATTACTAAAATCACTCACTTCCTACCAAGAATGAGTTCCTTATACCTTTCTACTGGAAATTTTGACCATTCTTTTTTGCCAACTGCTCCAGGACTCTCAGGTTGGAAGGGTTCCTTCTCCCAACTGCTGTTTTGAGATCTCTCCACTGGTGTTCTATGGGACCTAGCTCTGAACTCAGTGATGTACACTTTATAACTGTCTAGTACTTTGCCTTAAACCATTCCTGTGTGCTTTTTGAGCTATGCTTTGGGTCATTGTCTTTCATGAAGACCCTGGACCTCTGACGGAGACCCAACTTTTTTACACTGAGCCGCACATTGTGTTTCAGATAGTGAAAGCTGACACTGTTTTTGGCTGACACTGAATTTGTTTGGAAGTTGATTGAGGCTCTTTATCCACCATTTGAATGATCCTTTGTTGCAATCTTCCATCAGTTTCTCTCTTCCATCCACATCCAGGGAGGTTAGCTACAGTGCCACAGCCTGTGAACTTTTTAATGTTGCTGCACACAGGGGCCACAGAAATATTAAGATCTTTTGAAATGGACTTGAGACTGTCCCTGGTTGTCCACAGTTTTAGCCTTTGCTCTTCTTTCTTTTCTTCGTGTTCAGTGTGGTACATGCAGACACAAATAAAATCAAGCTTTCTCCATTTAAATTGGTTGTCAGTGTGATTTCTACATTTCCAGCACCTATTGAGTTTAAACACAAATCAGATGATGGAAATCTAATTATTTCTTACAATTTTGAAAAAGGTGCCAATAATGTTTTATCCATTTCTGGAGTTCTGTGTGGAATATCTGAGTTGACTTTTCCCTCTGGATTTTTGTGTTGCTAATGCAAACAAAAGAAATGCATGCGTCAATAGATAGCAATTTAAAGCATTTGAAATTGCAACAATTTGTGTGTGTGTGTGTGTGTGTGTGTGTGTGGATTATATCTATATTACATTGTGGTGACGAAATGTTTTTTGATGTTGTGGGGACCATTTGTCATGTTCCCACAAAGATCTGTGAATGCAATCAAAAAAGTAAATATGGCATAAGTCTTGTATTTTGTTTCGGTTCATATGGTTGAGGTTAGGGCTGGGTAGGAGTTAAGGTTGTCATGTTGTGGTTAGAGTTTTCCCCATAGAAATGAATGGAGAGTCCCTACAAAGAGTAAGACATAATTATAAACCTTTGAAATAGTGTCACAACCTCCAGTCACTATGGAGATCTTTGCCTAGTTTTCTTTCTTTCATTTCCTTTCACTGTTACATTGTGCATTTGTTATTTTGAAAGTAAATAAAGATTTTTTTTGCTTCATAAAGAATTTTTGAGTTATGGTTTTATTCAAACTGCAAACCAACAACGTGGACTAATAGTGATTAAATTAATCTAATTTAATGACAAATAACAGTGATCCATCAACACATAAATGAACAAATTGTTACAGTTTGTTTAGCCAGGTGGGGAACAACTTTCCCTGCATTAATCCTTTGCAGGTCTGCCCCTTTCTGGTGGACTTCCACTTATCCATGAGGGACAATAAATTAAACATAACATTTTCTCACTTAAAGCCTGTCAATGGATGCATCAGTCCACATCTACCTGAAGTCAGCTGATTCCACTTTCTTATGGGAGATTCCTAGGTTCCACATGGAAGATATAATCCCTTCAGCATGTAAAAGGACTGCATTTATATAGCATTTTTTTACTCTTCCGAGTACTCAAAGCGCTTTATAGTTCATGCCTCACATTCACCCATCCATACACATATTCACACACCGGTGGCGGAGGCTGCCATGCAAGGTGCCAACCTGCACACCAGGAGCAATTTCGAGTTCAGCATCTTGCTCAAGGACACTTTGATGGGGTCAGGAGGAAGCGGGGCTCGAACCAGCAACTCTCTGGTTGCCGAACGATAGCACTGCCTTCTGCACCACCATCTTCCCCAGCATGTCTTGGCTCCTTCCAGTATGTTCTGGCCTGGTTAACCCAAAGGCCTCTGCTTCCCATAAGAGACATCCAAACCAGCACAGGTAGCCCCTTTTAGATTCAGAGGAGCAGCAATTCTACTCTGAGGTATCTCCAGACTTCTCACTCTGAAATGGAGAGCATAACCTGCAGTTCTGAGGAGAAATGTCATTTCGGGTGCCTGCACTTGCATGAGTGAAAGCCCTTGTGAAACACGGGGGAGCGGTAGATGTTTCAGGGGCGAGTCACTTGTAGCTATTTCTAAGCAGAGAAGAAATGAAGTTCATTGTGTGAGGAGGGAGATAGAATAGGAGCTTCTGTTTGCAGTTTAGTTCATTAAAGTTAGTAAAATACTTGATTTGTAAGTTGGGTTGACCAAGATTAAACAGTTGCCCTGTTCCATCAACCAGTCCTCATACTATATGCTATATATACATACTATATATTTTGTGTATATATATATAAATATATATATATATATATGTGTGTGTGTGTATGTGTGTGTGTGTGTGTGTGTGTGTGTACTGTATATGTATACATATATATGCGCACGCACACACACACACACACACACAAACGATAAACATCTAATATAAATTGAACTATAGTAATACATGTATGTGTGTACAGTATATAGTACAGTGGTTCTTGAAATTAATCCATTTCGGAATACGGATTGAATCCTAAAAAGCTCGAGTTCTGATCAAATTTTTCCCATAATAAATAACGGAAAACCAATTAATTGGTTCCCGGTCCCCCAAAATTACACCTAAATATTTTTTTTTAGCATTTCAACACAAAGTGAACAGGATAAAAGAAGCATTTTATTTCTTAATGGCTTCCAAAACGATAAAGATGTTATCCCAACATTACTCCTGTCCTGCCCCAATCGGCCGCTCCTTCTGTGTGCCACGCCCCCTCGTTAACTTCGTGTGGGATCCCCATGTGATCAGCTGTTTCTGGTTGTTGTCATGAGCCCTCTGTCCGTGTTTCAATTTGTTTCCCTAGTCTGGTCATTGGGTGTGTTTCACTTGCTTACAGCGCTGGCTTAAAGAAATGCTTACTGATCCTGACGCAGTGCATTACGGTTAGATGCATTGCGACCTCTCACCCGGCTGCACAAACTGGAACCGCCTCTGTGATGACACACCTTTGCCTTATTGGCTGAAGAGTTTAGTTACATGCATGACGTTTGTATCCCAGATGAAATCTCTGAATTTCTGTCGGGTCCAGAGGGTTAAGTGCATTTTCCGTATATGATCATTATTGCCATTGGAACACCTGCAGATCGATGGTTCGCTCTCATGGACTGTAGCCACGTCCAGCCAAACCACACTCAGATACACCACGCCTGCCTTTCCTGAATATTAGACATACCTATTCCCTATCTCTTAATTAGGCGAAGGGTTATATAAAGATCTTCAGTGTAAAACCTGAGTGCTGAGCCTGCTGTTTGCTGAATTGACAACTTGATATGGTTCTGACTTCTTGCATGGTTTCTTAATGTGGTTTGGACTTGCTATTGCCTTACTCTAGATTATTTGGAGATTAGCTTGTGTTTTGACCCTGATTATTGGATTACGTTTTAGTGTTTGTTTGCCCTTGCTGCAAATCATTATAATGCGTGCTCTGCTCTTATGTTTAGAAACTATCATCACAGCCATCTGGAAAAAAAATAGTCTAGAAATTTTAATGATGGAGGAAATCAAAATTAATACTGATTTGACTTAAGACTTTACCAGTTTTTCTATGCACTGAAAATAACGTTTTACTTATAATTATGAAATGGTTGGAAAAGGAGACCTAGCCAAAAAAATAAAAATGTTGAAAGTGGCTGAACAGATACTCTGGCAAATACAGAAACTGGGGGAAAGATGGGCAAACGCAGAAATGCACACCAACAAACGGCCCTTTTCAGCAGATGGAATGGCTGCTGCGCTCATTGTTAACTTCAAAGTGTCTGTTCAGGTGTTTATACCACAATGGGAAACCCATTCAGGCCAAAATTTCTCAAAGTTCTCACTCGCCTGCTGTTTCCTCAAAGCCTAGCTTAGTCGGTTTATGCTGAGCAGCCAACTTGGCATAAAGAAACTTTGATTTCCTTGTCTCTGGAGAACAGGTTAGAGCTGGGGGCATTGTGCTGGAGCAGTCCCAGCCTCTGGGCCTTCTGCGGTGCTAAACAGCCTGCCTCTTACAAGTGGAGACCTTCTCTATGGGAATCGTGGCTATAGAGTGTTCTTGAAGGAATGCATGGGTCTGACCTACAACCATCGTTAACACAGGGGTTTTTAAATGTCCTCCATCTCGATGTTAAAGGAATATCTATGTCTTTCTGAATTATGTATTGTAGGAAACAATGTTTTTAGATTCTCTACATTTTTCACAAAAAGGTGCCCTGCCAATGCAGCCAGGAAAGTTTCCTCTCATCCGTTTCAGTGATTGAGGTCCAGAAGATGTTTCCGTCACCTCAAATCAAGACTTTGTTGCTCCAAATCAATCAACAGACAGACTTAGGGAGAGCTTCATCCTGCAGGCAGTTCCTCCTCTTCAATTATTTTTTCATCATATAAAATAAAATTATTTTGTAGATTTTATTTGCACAGTATAGTCTGCTTATAGCGCTGCATATCACTGTATACTCTGTGTACATGTGACAAATAAAACTCTTTACTTGACATTTAGTGTCACCACAAGGATGTTTTAGCTTGCAATGTTAACATGTACATAAACCCATCATGTTTACACTTCGTTGCTTAGGGACAACTGGGATTTTAAATCACTATGGCTTCACATTCAGATACTCAGACAAGACTAGACAGGACAAAGTAGCTTCTTGTTATAGGCCATAAAAATCTGATATCCTCTCTGGTTTTAAAGTTTAAATAATGAAATGTTTCTAGCTGGCTGTAAAGTTCCACTGAAACATAATGCAGGATTTTCCTGAGAAAGCAAGTGGATCTGAAAAGCAAATTAAACCAAATTAATAAGCTATTTAAGAACATTATTAACTCAGAATTAATATATTGAACATTTGAACGATTGCTGGACTTAAAATGCTATCACAATGTGAACATAATAGCATCAGTAGAGAAAATTACCATATAAAATAAATGTCATAATACTTAACATAATTAAAAAAGTTCTCTTTCACATATCAGTAATGATAAAGAGATACTGAAATACTTTCAGAGATACTTTCAGATACTGAAATTCTTTATGTTTCGTGGATGTATGGCTTTTTTCCACAACAAACAAATTAAAACATAGGATGCATGCGGGTCTGCTAGGAAAAAACAAATAGTTCATTTTCTAAAAGAAAATGGAGTAGACATTTGGGAACAGATGGCATGCAAATATTCTCGAGGGGAGTAAAACACAGGTGGCCAGAAAATGTGGTTTATTACTTACTGGAATCGGGTGGAAATAAATGCATCAGCTCTTTTACAAGCTCGCAGAAGCAAAGATCTTTGTGCTGTTGTCAGAGGAGCCCCACCAGTAAATGTTACGGCAGAAAATGTTACATTGGGCGGTGACACCAGAAAACATGTTAAGATCCAGCAAGAAGTGCGGAACATTATAGGTGGCAACAGAGGTGACAAACAGTAAAAATGTTCGGCAGTGGTCCAGCGTATGTGCAAATACTAACATTCTAAGCAACATGGTGGATAAACACTGAAGAAAAACAATGAGAAAGATATTAGCAATAAATAATGCGTGAAATTACCTTTTAATTTCAAACAGTATTGTATCATTTATTGAAAAATAAGTACACGAGCGCTGCAATTCTATTATGAAGTAATTTTATTACTGAATTTTAAAAAATATTTTACTATCATTAGATGTTTTGATGACCATGTATAGGACAAAGAGTTGGAGGATGGATGAATGGATGGATATTTAATTTTTATCAAAATTAGATATATGTTTAAATTGATAATTGACTTCTATGAAATAGATATTGGGTGAAAGGTTAGTGTTCTCCGAGTGCCTTTTATAACAGTTCAATTGGGCATCTTTTGTAATGATGAATGTTGATCTCATTCAGCAGACTTGTTGATAAGAGGTGGGTACATCTGTTTGCCCAATCCTAGGGCAATATATTCCAAATGGCTAGTGATCAGACGTTTATCAATCTGAGCACTGCCTTTTTTCTGTTGTTATTTTTTCAATCTAGCTTTTCTGTTCTTCAATAAATATTTGGAGATACTGTGACCTTGTGACATTTTCTGAGGTCTGTTGTGACGTCACAACATTCTTGCCAATTAACTGAAATGTTTCCCAGTCTTCACAGGATGAACAGTTCACCGAAATATTGGCTGGGGTTACTCTCCTCTGACATCTTCAAAGATATTGTTGATATAGAGGTTATTCTAGAATTGTCCTGGGACATTTCTTATATAGATCTCTTAGAAGTATTTGTAATCCCCACATAGTGTGTGCTTTTATTTTATAATCCGAGTTCTGAAGTGTGTTTTATCCCTGGGAATAAAAGGAATTATGTGCTGGGTGACTTGATGGAGTTGGGGGTATGAATCTCACCTCTGCCCTGTGTGGCGTTTGCATGTTCTCCCTCTGTCTCATGGGTTTGCTCTCTCAGCCCAAAGATCTGCAATTAGGCAATTTGTGTCAACAAAATGTCCAAAGGATATGACTGTGTGTGTGTCTGTGTGTATATTGCCTTGCAATAGGCTGGAATCCCCAGCCTTGAGGAGAATGTGCCCCAAACTTGTGTTCTGTGCAGCCTGAGATAAGGTCCAGGGGCCACGGTCACCTTGACCAGAACAATCGGTTAGAAGATTCACTGTCAGTTAAATATGATTGTAGGGAATGTGTTCTTAATGTCAGATAAAATTCAGTTACAAATAAAAGCAGTTTTATTGATAAAGAAACAGGCACAACAGTAGCATGTTTGGACCATACTGCAATGTACAAGGGTAGGTGACATTAACATTGTTACAATGCTGAGAATTTTTTTTTATTATTCTTGTTTTAATTCTTTTATCCACATAGCAAACCTTTAAATGTTAACTCAGTAATGTTGAATTATTTTTCCACAACAGAGTCCTTTGGTTTTCCTACATTAAATAATTTCAATGTTTGGGATGCTGCAGGAAAACTCTATATTTTTTGAGGACATCATTCTTTCTATATACGCCTTATACAGTAAGTTGCACGCGATTGTCTTTATGTTAGTCAGGAGTATCTCTTTCTTACTGAGGCAGGCAAGACTGTTTGTGGACACTCTGTTCAGTAGCAGAGATTCAAATTAAATGCAAGACCATGAAGAAATAAATCCCTGACTGATGCGAGGGAGTCACCATCCAAATTTACACACAGAATACACACAGGAGTTGTATGAAAGCTTTTTTTTCTTAAGATTTTTTGATTTTTGTTTTTAATATGAGGCCATAGAACTGGGTATAATTTGACAGGCGTGAATTAAAAATTTCAAAGAACAGCCTCCAACTCATTTAATATATGCTTTTACACATTGAGCTCAAGTAGTAAAACTACCTAATCTCTTAAACATGGCATTTATGGTCAAGTGACGACTGATCAATCCTTATGTACCATGGAGATCTACACTTATTCATATGGATTATCTATTTAAATAAATGTTTTAAGAACACACAAATTTATTGAATCTCAATCCCATGAACCTATTGTTTTTTTGGCAGTTGTCCTCACTCCCTGTAGTGAGAGTCTGCTTACTTTGTCATTGGTTGAAAAGCCAGACTTGAGAGCTTTGATCTACCTCCTGCATTTGTATTTTTCATTGGTTTTGGTCTTATATTATATGGAGTAGGGCAGTGCAGATTGAAGAAGGATATTTTATCCATAAAGGCATTTGCTGCTAGGGAGAGCTTAAAAATCATTGCACTCTACAGTAAGATAATCACCGTCTACGTAGGATGTCTTCTGCAGGATACTTGCTTACTGGCAGTTTTTGGACTACAAACAGTTTTGGGGGACCGATTAGGTGGGGATGTGAGGTCTCCAACTTTTGGTTGCTAGAAGAGGCTACATACACTAGGCATTTATAGTTTAGCAATACTAAGATCTCATATTCAATAGAAACTGCAAAAAGGAGAACAACAAAAAAAGAGGTTTCGGAAGCATATGAAGTATGTGTAGCAACTGTATAAGTCATATTGCTCCCTCATAAATAATAATAATAATAAAAATAAAATGTCTCATAGGTCTAATGCTTTCTGCAGTTGCCATTACGTTTTTGATGGAGACCCTGAAGCCTGACCTAATAAATACAAAAAAAACACAACATTGCATCCAGCTCCTTCCTGACAAATATGGCAAGTTCCACTTTGTTCAATTAATTGTGGCTTAAAATATAAACATTAGGGATGGAGATATTTTTTGATTAACTCAGACTGTAAACCTTTCCTCATGATCCTTCTCCTTATCCTGTTCAAGTGCATATAAAAAATATATTTATTTTTCCTAAATTTTCTACATTTGTTCATTTCATACTGTATAAATGATCATTTGGCCATAACAGAACATATTTGCATGTCTTCTTTTAATCATTCCACAAAATTAGCTGAATCATTCCAACAAATTATTTTTACACAATCTCTTGTTTGATTTTATCAAGATTCTGTTTCATCGGTCCGATCAGTCTCATTGCACTGAGTCAGCATAATTATTTAGCTTGAACATAATGACACATTGACTGAAATCTGTCATGTTCTGGAGGTGCTTTTCAAACTCCAACTGTACAATACAAAAAAGACCTTCAGAATCACTGAAAAAAATGTCTTCCAGTTGTGAATTGACATATGGCTTTTATATGGCATTATTATCAAAACTGTTGAAGGTAGAGTATCCAAATTTAATTAATTTTCAAATTTGATAGCACTTTCTTATGCTGCACTCTCTTTTTTATCCTTTGTGTTAAACTTTAGTACAAATAAAAATCCAAGTGGTAGAAATAAGTCCTGGCTGTATGTGACATTTTTTTAAAGTGAAAATGAGTCCATCAGAGTTACATAAAAACGCTGCCTAAGCATCGAGCAACAAGTAGCTCCATATCAATGAGAAAAAAATTCTATTAAGCAGAACATCTATTTTTTTTTCTGAAGTAGACATCTACCATTTTCATAGCTATATGAAGAAGCTACAAATGTTTGATTGGGGTGGAGTTACAAAACATTCATGAATATGATTTTCTAGGAGAATACCAAATGAAAGGTATTACATGTCAAAAAACAAAATAACATGCACTGGGAGCATGTTTCCAAAAAGCATATTTGCTAACAACGTTAGCACCTTACATCGTTGGAACTGTAACTATGCCAGTTGCAAATTGGGAACTGTACCCCGGGACAACAGGTGAGCTGGTAGATAAGGCCACAGATTTGTAACCTGAAAGCTACCGGATCGTATCCCAATAGACATCAGCTCTTGTTTCTTTGAGCTATGTAAGTCGCACCAGTAAAAAATGCAACTTTGTTAATGGATATAATTTCAAGATGGTTTAGATACAGTGATTAACCATAAGTGAAACATAATAATACCTTGCACATAAATAGATTTTTAGTGCAGTACTCTGAATGACATCACTTGCTGTAATACCATAATTTCATACAAGACGAAATAAGGAAGCCCTGGTTTGGATTGAGAAACAGCATGTCCATGTAAATAAATAAATAAATAAATAAAAGTATGATGAGGAAGAAAGCCTGAAGCCTGCTGCTAAATGTCCGTGTTAATGTCATGTTAATGTTACATTTCTTTTCTTTATGTTACACAATGGTGTAATTCCTGCACACCATAAAAACATGATAAGGAGCAGCCAAGAAGCTGTTTAGTTTGTTTTTCGCTTCCTTTCCTTTTATGACATTGAAACTCATTAATATGCTTTTCAAAACCTCTGGCCCGTTACCATGCTAATGAGAAAGCTCGTACAAGCAAAGGGCATGGTTCAAACAGTATATATTTTAATCATTCTAGCATATATGTCAGATTACTAATAGGTTAATTTCAGCATTGTTATGTGTTATTCATGAACCAGGATTATATATACCAGACTTAAAATGTTAGATATACGAACACCTAGATTGTGCCCACAACTTTTTACATTCCACTGACGCAACTGCTTTGAATTTACTTGACACTGAATTGTCTCAACTGTATAATGTGATGGAGTTGCTGTGAGCATTCATTATCGTCTAAAAAAGTCCACTTTCTCAGATGACAGGTTTCTCCACTGCATTTTTTTTCTCAGTTTTGGAATGTTACTAGAAGTCAGTTTAACTTGGAGAACTGGATTTAAGAGGATAAAAATGCCTTTCCAAAACATATCAATTTTTTACTGTTTTTCCTGTGGCTCTCTTACTCTCTGAAATGTCACATGAAGTAACAACACACTGGAGAGAGAATAAATGAAAAATAAAATAAATAAAAGAATAAGGCCACGCAATAGATTGCACACTATAATATACACCAGATATTAACTGTCTAAGCCAATATAGCTTAGTTTACTCAGCACTGTTCCTTTAAGAATGCCCAGAGTCTGTATAGGCAAACAACAATTACACAGAGGACAGCCTAAGACTACAGTTATGACACTGGACACTGTTTCCTCAGACCAGCTGCTGTACCTCGTTTCTGCTGTTTGTCCTCCTCCATCTTCTTTTCATTTTTTTAGTACATATGAAATTACATTAGTACATCTGAAGGAAAAACACTTTTTATCTATACTCACAGACAAATTATACACATTAAGAGTGGGAGGCTACCCTCCCTCGATTTCCAAGAACTTATTTCCAGTGAAAACTATGTTTACACCTTTTGAGCATTTTTTCTTTTCATTTTTTTTTCCTTTTTGAGATTTCATCGAAAAAATACAGAATAGCATAAAAGATCTGCAGGCATTTGCCTACAAAACAAAATATGTCGTTTTAACAGAATGGGTTTACATTTTAATTAACCAAGAAGGTAAAAGCCAGTGTCCTGAAGAAAAATATATAAAAAGAAATTCTCTACATGTAAAACAAGTCTATGAGTAGATGAAAAAGAAACTAGCTGTGGAACTTCACTACTATGAGTGAGAAGGAAAGAGGATAGGAGTTGGGCATGGGCAGTTTGGAGACATGAGGCCACTTTCTGCAAAGCAAAATGTATATTCCCTTTGCTCAGGGCTTATAGCCATCGCACCTAAGGGAAATTCACTTGCTACTTCCCTATCTGCAGTTAATAACTGTTCTAGCAAACAGCCATTCTCAGGCAGGCGGCCTGATGCAGTACTTTTCCAGTAATTACTCTTTTGTGACTTTGGAACCTAGAGTAATGACAACTTGCAGACATCTTTCTTGCTGCTATGCCAAGGCGCCGACATAGTAGAATTTCACGCATTCCTTGAGTTGCAGTTGTCATTGTCAGACGAAAGAAATACTGCAGAAACAGAGAGTATGGGTTCCATAGGTCATAAGTCTGTTGTGGTATGTTTGTGCACTTCTCCTTGGCTTCAATGAAGGGACAACAGCATGTTTTATAGAGCTAGTCTGACCAGGACATAGGGAAGGCAGACCACTGCTGCCCGGGGACTGAGCCTGGCACCAAAAGACCTCCCTTCCTCCTGAAGATCTTTCCTTGTGGTTCTCTCCATTAACGTCTGCTGTAAAAAAGATGAAAAGATCAGTCAACCACACTCTGATGCTTATGTTGGACACATACTTCTATATCAATCTGTGAGGAGCAAGATGATATTTTGTTTTTATGTCAGGCAAATCAATATTGTAAAAGAGTTAACAGTTGGTTTATATGACATGTTTGTAAGTTAATCATATTAGGCTGCACAGCAGAATAACAGAACTCGAGAGATACTTTCATTAGAGATGGTGGAAGTGTATCCAGTCCAGGTATATCTTCTGTTGCCTCAGGAACAGTATTCAAAACTGACTTGTGTAATATGAATACTAATTAAACAGTGTACATTTGAAGACAATGCTATTGTAAGGTTTTTTATTAATAATAAATTTATTTATTTACCTCAGCCTTGCACATATAGTCATTAGACAGGTTACACTTAGGTCCATTTTCCTTTAAAAAAAAGAAAGATATAGTTACTTTCACATGAGGTTTCAAGCTTCCCTTTGCTAATATGATGTTTGTGAAAAGTAAGATGGTTCTTATTCATCTAGCACTGAAAATGAGCTTCTGAAAGTTCTGTGTATATCAGTACTGCTACAAGGCATTTTTCACTATACATTTAGCTATGCAAGAAAACACACTCATGAACTGAAATAATATAATTGTATCTGTTTGTCCGTCTGTCACAGATCCACAGTGGCAGATCCACAGTGGATATTTGTCTAGCCTTCTCAGGCTTGTGTGGAAAGGGGTGTCCTGTCTGTCTTTGCTAGTGATTTAAAGACACTAGCTCTCATCATCATTATTAATGTACGCTGCTAGTTAAGTTTCAGCACTCTCATATCAAGGCCACAGACAAAAGAAAATTACAGAATAATAGTTTAATATTCA
>JABFEA020000043.1:13552506-13598492 GCA_019775915.2 Cyphomyrus plagiostoma
GCTGCTAGTTAAGTTTCAGCACTCTCATATCAAGGCCACAGACAAAAGAAAATTACAGAATAATAGTTTAATATTCATGTCTCAGCAATGCAGCTAACAAGAAGACTGTAATGAGTTAGACAGGGTTTGCTTGTAACTGTGATACTTCATCATTTACTTTTCAAAGTAGTAATGGAAGTAAGTTTTAATAAGCTCTACTACCTTAGGTGTTACTAATGTTGGCCAAGCAGAGTGAAATGCACCATCTCATAAATAATCATCAAATTCTAAGTGAGCCCATTTACAAATTCATGCTTAAGAGTAAATTGCACTGCAGCATTTCCTAATACTGCCCAGGGTAGAGAAATGTGACATTCTGATTCCTTTCTGAGCTTGGTGAGCTCATGCTATGTTCCCCAGCGAAAACAGAAACACAATAGATTTGAATATTGCCACAACACAGCTAAAAATTAGCAAAAATATTCTATGTATCAACTGCAGAAGCATTTGCTTAATGTGATTTTGCTCATTATTTGTCCCCAGATGTAGCCTTTTCCACAACAACGTGGAGACACGTGTGTGGTAGTATAGACAATTCCCAAAAAAACACTTACAACATTTTGTGGAAAATATTCAACAACAGCTAAAGGCCATGGGAGAGTTTCTCGGTACGTCATTCTATGTTAAAAGGCAGAACTTACGAACGACATAGCATTAAGAAGGCTTCTGGAAACTCACCCCATGTCTTGTAAGAAGACTTAACATAAATAATTTCCACCTTAAGTCAATGTTAATATACTTATATATTTTAGATTTGTGAGTTAAATAGGTTTATTTTTCAAGACTTGCTATAATAAACCAGTAAATACTTACAATTTTGACAATTCTTCCAAAAATCCTTCAAAATCCCATATTGGGAAGTTTAATTGATCTGTAGTTATAAGGATTTTCACAAATCACATTTTTCTGTTCATCCATCTTACAGCCATGTGTAATGGCTAGGGTGATGCTGAGGCCTAGATCCTATCCTATGCAGCACTGGGCAAGAAGGCTGAAATAAAATTATAAATAGGATGTCATCATGAGGTGTGTTGCGATGGCGGGTGTGTGCAGGGCAGACACAGGGAGTTCCAAACAGGGGAAAACGAAGGATTTAATGCACAACACTCTAACATAAACAACGTTTATGCCGTGTCTGCCGGAAGAGACGCAGACGCAGACCTATATACACGAGACAAGGCACAGGACTGGCGTGCGGCGGCGCCACACAGGTGGAAACAATGGGTAATCACAGGAGGTAACGAGGTGGGCGTGGCACACACGAGGGGCTTGAACGGAGCGGACGTCGCAGGACGTAACAAGGTGTAATAACGCAATCATACGCAATGAAAAAATTAGAGATGCCTGTTAGCCTACTGCATGTCTTTGCATGTGTATTTACATTATGTGTCATTTATTTATTTGTTTGACTGTGTTTGCTATTGTGTTCGAGACTCCAAAAATGTATTGGAGAATGCCATGTATGATCTATTGAGAGGAAGGAAAAACTGAAAAACAAAGTAATTCAAAAGTTTCTACTCATTTCAATGATATTCAACAAAAAACTAATTGGATCGAGATTTTCTTGGCAAATTCTTAAGTCCTTTGGGAAAATTCAGCAAGCGGCCCATTTTATTTCTTCAAAGGCATGGGGATAAAAAATAAATAAGTAAAAGTCCCTTTGGAACTAATCCATCCAAGTAACAATGTGCAAACTTAAGGACTGCAGCTGTTTAATTAAGATTCTCAGTTCACAGTGAAGAAAAAAAATAGTTAATTAGTTAAATTTGGAAATTCACAGACTAATAAAATAAAAGGTATATCCTCATCAACTAAGATTAAATTTAGATTACATTTTTAAAGTATATAGTTTTGCCATGACCTCACTGAAATAAATACCGTACATGTGAGAAGATTCTTAGTAAATATTTTGTATTTTAATTGTCAGGCTGAGAAATTAATATTGTTTTATGTGGTCCCATGTAATTCTGAAATTACAGTAACTATGAATAAAAATATCTTAATTATAGAAATGATTTTCTATTAACATTCAGATTAAATGTAATATTTAAATTAAACATATATCGCCTTGTATCTGTGTAATGTTATTGTAACAATGTGTCCTTGTATATAATTCATAAAAGACAATTACTGTTTACTTTTCTCAAGATACCTCTAGCAATTCCTGCCATTTCTCATCAAGTCTCACTAAGACTTTAAGACTTTTTTTTCCAACTTTTTTATTTGCACAAAAATCAGTTTTGCAGTTTTGCATAAAACCACCAAGACACATACTTATTTACTATACACAACTTCATAGTTTATTAATTGTACCTTGAAATGAATCAGAGTACCGGCATATCATATTTAATGTAGGCAAATATTTTTGTGTTTAGCAGATATGGTGTAATAATTTATTGCACTCGAGGTTTTTTGCAGAAATGAACCTGCTCCCGACCACTTCTGTTAAAAAATAAATGGAAAGGCTGCAAACATGGTAGCTACTAAAAACCCATTAATTATCAGGAGCAGTGATGTGTGGCAGATGTCTGTTGACGTAGCTCCAGATCCCTGCAAGAACAGTCCATCTCTCTGTCTCGTCTGCCTTTGCCCAGAAACAGAACACTAATCCATCACAGGCCTTGTCACTATGCTCAGTGCACTGCCCATACATACATAAGGGGCAACAGCAGGGCAGACAGCGTATAGAGGCTGCCTGAAATCTCAAGTCATCTAGCTACAGCTGGACCCACAGTCTGAGTGTGAGAAATAAGCAGAAGTGGGACAAAATGGTTCTACAGATGCCAGATAATAGTATATGAGCTGAACATCTATATATGCCATTTATATCACAATATTATTGATGACTTTATTTTATAATAGAGATATGATTTTAAAAATTGTTATCCACTCTATAATCAATATTTATTAGGCACAAAAATATTATGGGAAATATCCAAGATCTTTCTATTTTTTGCAGAATATAACAAAGAATGACAATGCACATGAACCTATTTGTTTCAAACAAGGAGGGTCTTGCATTATACAGTATATTCCACATGGAATAAATGGCATATATGTCATTTTTATTTTTTCTTCCAAAATCTACTCTCGATAGTATTTTTCTCCTTTTCTTGATGATTTTGGTCTGCCAAAATGTAGATACCATTCTGGTACTTTCTGTCACATGTACACACACATACACTATTCTATATGTGCAAAACACAGCACATAATGTTTTGTTAGTCATATCAGCTTCAGACGTGTTTACTGACAAACTCAACCATGACTGCAGTTGCTCCTACGCATATTTATTCGCTGATTTAATGTGAGTTACTTGGCTGCATGGAAATTCAGGTATCTGGGCTGAAACAAAGGAGAGCTCAACTTACACAATTTTACAGTTACAAAAAATTTAAATAATATGGTCCATATTAGCCAGGATTATGCACAGTAGTCATGTGGATTGAGGCCTGTTTTTTACATAGTCAAATATGATTCCTATACTAAAGAAAGGCACACTCAAATTATAAAGTTTAATTTTCTTATTTAACTTGCATATTTTATAAATGAACAAAATAATCCCCTAATTTTGTTTATAAAATATGCAGGTACATAAAAAATGCCTGCACTGGCTGCAAAAAGGAGGGAAAGTCAGGTCATTGACACTTTAATATTAAGTAACTTGATTGATTGTAAAAATACAACAAACCTGAGAGTGCAGCTTTCATACACACACACACACACACACAAACACATATATGTATGTGTATATATGTATGTGTGTGCGTGTCAAACATATTTCACACACATACAAACACACACACACATACATTATATATATACACACACACACACATATATACATATATATGTGTGTGTGTATGTATGAAAGCTGCACTCTCAAGTTTGTTGTATTTTTATAATCAATAAAGTTACTTAATATGTGTGTTTTGACATGGGTCTTCTTGTCTCCGTACCTGCTTGTTCCTCATCTATCTCTTTGAGGAAGGAAAGAAAAAAAACGATCTAATGAACCTTTAAATATCTGCCAAGTGTGTATGTTATGCGATTCAGTCCCATGATGCTCTCCAATGCGTATCAGTTGTCTGCATGCCGCTGCAGTATACTTTATTTTTTCACTGTCTTAAATTTTTCTTCAAAAATTGGGAAAGCAAATGGTATGACCCTCAACCTCCAGGTTTGGCTCAGTGTTCAGTCATACATCCATCAGCATCTTGGTTTTATTTTAATTTGTAAGTTTGGCAACATGAAACATTCAAGAGCTTCCCTGAAAAAAATCCAATTTCCCTCAGAGTTATGGAACATGTTAATTTATGCAATCATTTTTAGATCTAAATTAAAATTGAAATCCATCATCAAAATGCTTATCCAGTACAGGACACACGCACGTGCACACACACACACACACACACACACACACACACACACACGCACACACACACATACATAAAATGACAAATACTGTCGTCTCAGTATGGAGTATTTCAGATTCATACTCGCATTTTCTATGACTTTTCAGGAGTTGATGGACTTCATCCTCATTGACTGAACCCAGTCTTATTTGAGCATCTTTTTTGAATCACTGCACAGAATTAGGTGGAGACCTCTGCTACCACCCTAATACTCTTACTAAAATAAGACTGAATTGCCTGGCTATAAAAACCTTTGGAGTTTACTCCACTATTTCACAGGATAATGTAGAGTACAACTTTGAGTAGTTAATCAAGAATATGACATGCATTTGGGTTAAATAGTGATTAAAAATAGAGGTACCAGGCTATCCTGATGAGGTTAGAAAGTAAGAATGTTGCGGTATGTATTTGTCCACACAATTCAATTCATGTGGATCCTCGTTGAGATTTTAAATATAAAATAATCAAGACAATCTGAGTGAATGGAGTAGCCTAAAAATTACAACCCAAATTTATGTTTTGTTATTCGAATTTATAACTTAAAAAAACAAACAGAATGTAACCTGAGCAAATGCAAGGTTATCAAACAGTTTCCTTAAATAAATGTAAAGAACAAAAAGACAAGTGAGGGGACCTGCTAGAGGTGACAAGTAATTCCAAAACATCCAAAATGATGATAATAGGAGGACACCACAAACCGAAGCAGGACAGAGAGAGAAACCACATGAGGGAGTCAGAATGTGTGGAGGACAACAGGAGAAGTCAGGCGGGTCCGATTCAGCAGACAATAAAGGAGAAGGCAACAGTGGTAGTGATGGAGGAAGCAGAAAAAGCAACAGAGGAAGCAGAAAAACAGCAGGTGCAAATGGCTACTACAGAGGAGATGGAGGAAGCGAATCGATGCAGCAGTAGCAAAGGCAGGAAAGGTAGGGGAGGCTGAGAGAAGAGAGGATGTGGAAGATTCTAAACAGGTGGAGGCACTGGGGGGAGGAATAATCTGGAGCCTGCACTGTGCTTTGCACAACAATATACCAAAATGACAGAGCTTGCAGAAGCTCTCAGACCTGCAGGATATCTAAAGTAGGGGGAAATTCCTGCATCAGGGACCATGTCATTGTGTGAACAGGAAAGGTGGAGAATCCAAAGGTACTCTGGCCACAATAATGACTGCATGTGTTCCAGAGCGAATTTGGGGCACACAGCCGGGCCTTATGCTGTACCTTCCAAGATAAAGACACTTCTGAATTTGGAGGTGCATGCAAAGACAACAGAGCTGTGGGTGATGACAGCTGCTGTCCATGGGGTGCTGGAAGCAAAAGCGGCGTAGGCAGCGCTGACAGGCACGACAGAGCGACTGCCACGGGATGGGGGTAGCCGATAGACGAAGCCACGGGGGTCTGATGCTGAGGAGCAAAGCTGCCCCGCTGCGAGACCCACATATCCTACTACGGTTGTTGTATTATGCAACAATAAGCCTTGTAGCAGCCAATACTGTAATAACTGCCAATAATGCAATGATTTTCCATTCCTAATGTAATAAAACCCAGTAATGTAATAACTTGCCAATACTGTAATAAAAATTTCGGCCTGAAAACCGTAATAACTTATTATTATGCACAAAAATTTATTACATTATTGGCTGGTAGTGCAGTCAACAAAGTTATTATTACCATTAATGTATTAAAAAAATACATTATTGTATTATGATCATACAGTTTGATATGCCATTAAAGATAATAAGAAATCAAACTGAAAAAGTATAACTTAGATGGAAGAGCGAAGGGCTTAAGAAGGATGTGTTAAATTCTTGGAACACAAATGGATGGATACTGTGTGTGGTGGCAGAGTAGTGGCAAAAAGCTTAGGAGCAATAAAAATCTTTTATCTAAATAAGATTAATGCAGATTGACATGGTACAATGGCAATAAGGGTAACTGGAAGCATATCGACAATGCAAAGCAGACAACAGCAATGATAACAATGCATACAGAAGCACAGGGAAATAGTGAACAGAATTGTGGCCATGCTAACAAGGCAACAGGAGGAAGAAGGCATGTAAGGGAAAATATTAATGTGAAGATGAATCAGCAACGACCGGATAGAAAACAGCTGAAAAGCAGTGCACAGACGAGCAACAGGAGACAGAGCTGAGGGCTGTAGCAGCCTGTAACGAAGAGCGCGACATCCAATGCGTGAAAAAATGTTAGCAGGGATAGCAGGGTCGATACTCTGGGATATCATCAAAGCAAGGACAAAATGGTTTGCGGGGTATTTTATCCTTTCTGTTCACTTTGATGAATTCTGTATTGAAGGCATAAACTGTTCAAAGTTTGAACTTAAATGTTATAAGTTATTAAACTGTGTATGCTGTGTGGCACATTAATACTTTTATGTAAAATGCTTGGGGGGTTTCTGTAGTCATTGCTGGGCTGTCAGTGTTCATCCCTTATATAGGGCATCAAAGTAGACAAACGAGGGAGTGACGGGGCAGTAGAGGGCTGTCCCACACCCACCTGGGAACTCTCAATATCTGCATGATTTATGGGCTTGAAATTTGGGGTACTGATAGCAGCCCCTGCTGTGAATGTCAGTTAGAACTCCATCCTTCCTTCAATGCATGAGACAATGATAAGTATTGTGAGATGCTGGGAGGGAAGTAAGCGGCTGCAGGCAGCAGTATGAAGGCAGAAGAAAAGCACATTCATTCAGCTCATATGTGCCTGATTGCCATTTGTTATACATGACACAGATTCGCGAGGTCTTGCTTCGTGTAATGCATGAATGGGGCTTGGATCACGCGTTGGCTACAAGAGTGCATTGGGTCCATACAACCCAGTCATTTTTCAGATCTTTACTCTTACATTTTAGAAGTTTCCACAAGCAATGAAGAAAAGCAAAAAGAAATGCTGTGCATCAAGTATGGGACCAAACAAGTCATGTGTGACAACGCATTTATTATGTCTTAGTAATAATACTCATGTAGTGAATATTTTAAAAAGCACTTATTAGAAGACAATAAATAATTTTAGCATTTCATAGAATGAAAATAAAGATCGGGTCTAAACTCTGATGACTCACTTATGGTGGAGGTCTATTAAAAAAATATAAGCCATCATAGTTTGGACCGGAAGTTCCTTCTTTAGATTGCTTTGCAGTGTCTACAAATCAATGGTATCTGTCATCTGAGTGGTTAGAGTGTGGTTTTTGAAGTTTTTAGCCTTTATAAAGTGAACATTATCAATTTGTAACCTCCTGAGACCCCACCCATTCATTTATGTCCATTGTAGTGGACATTTTATTTTTGCATCTATCTTTTCACTGATGTCAGGAAATGTATTTATTCCTTGTTGTTCACTAAGGAGGATGTGCTGTAAAATTAAAAATAAAAATAAATTTGAAAAAATCTAAATTGTAAGATGTCTTCTTTCCTGCAAAGACAAATAACCTACAATTGAAAGACACTTTTTTCATTGGGTCTCAGGAGGATATAGTACAGATATTTTATAAAATCATCATAGTTGATGATTACTTAGTAGTTACTTAATAGTTGATGATTACATAATTACTTGCTATACCAAAAGGTTTTGTTTCCCCTGATTAAAGTATAATAAACATTGCGAAAGCTTTAGAAGCTGAAAGACCGCCGTTTAGGTAAAACCTGTTAACTTGCTCTTTAGGCTGAAATTTTCTGCTCTGCTTGGAGTAACGACGATAGGTGTGTAAGTGTATTTTAAGCCTCTTTTCACTCTCATTCTTGTTGTTTTGTCAAGTGAAGAGACTCAATTGCTGGTGTGAATAACCCAACTGAAGCCACTTTAAATGAAGTGGGAACGACTGTGGGAGGGAACTGGAACAAGCTCAGTATTGAATATAATTTTATTGCTAAAGATTTGACACTCTCACTCTCACACTAATCTTTTTTATCATGCCATAATTCCAGATTCAGCAGTGTTTTAAAAGCCTGAGATCATTCATCTTTGAAATCACCAAGAAAAAAAAATACTGTGCTGCAGCTGTTTACTGAGGGTGAATGATTCATAATGCTCCCTTTCAGTTCCAAAAACTGAAAGCTGTTAACTTTAAACAGTGAATGATTATTGCACAACCAGAATGAATGGTAGGAAACATAAATGCAATAAGGAATGGTTTGAGTGGTCCAATGGGAATAAAGATTCAAAAATAGCTTTAATATATGAGATGGCAATCTATGCTTTTGAATTAGTACCAGTCAAATTTTAAATATAGCTTTCAGTCGAGGAATTAATGTCTTTGAATGAGTGAAGGACTAATCAAATTCTACAGGTTCATGAATCTGAAGTGTTTCTTGAATATGGTATCATGTGTAATTGATTCCCCGATTAGTAGTCAAAATACTTAGTGTTGGGTAATACTTTGTTTGATATTTCCTCATGGTGCAGCCCTCGTCAACTGTGTGTCAATCGCCAAACTATTTTTGTACATGTAATAAGCGTTTTGGACTAAATTTAGTACTGATGCAACTTATGATAAATTCAATGTGAAAGATGCATCATTTACCATGGTTCCTTTTCATAATCCCTGAATAGCTTCTGCAGAAAGACACAGCAGCAGCAGTGTGCTCGTATCCTCATTTTCGCAGTGATCATGCGATGGTGCACCTTGTAAGGTGTACTCAACACCTGGGTGATTTCACTGCAGATTAAATTCCTATTTCAAGAGTAATTCATGTACCATGAATGTACCACTGCTATAATATATGCTTAAGAGAGAAGGTTTTTTAGCTTGCAATTTCACTTAATGGTTCCTTCGTTTATAGAAATAATTTTTTTTAAAAATCATATTTTAGATTGATGCATAATCTCAGAGTATTTGGTCCAAGAAGGTAGACAGTAGGCTTTATGCTTGTATGTTTATGTGACTTATTTTTAGAAAGCAGTTATTGCAAAAGGCAATAACTTAAGGATCCCCTGATTAATTACTTTGGAGAATGTTTATCATCTCAGTTCTTTAACTGTATCTTGAGACTAGTTTGCTTAGACAGGGAAATAAATCATATTTAATGGCTCTGGAAAACTATTCAGACACAATATTGGATTGAAATAAATCCCAAAGAATGAGTAATTTGGTAAGTTTTCAACAATAAAAATGACAAACTCAAGAAATTGAAGGCTGCAAAATAATAGTTAATCCTGAAAAAAACTAAAAGAATTTTCTTAAATAATTTTGAAGTGAATTTTGTGCTCAAAATATTTTGAATGGCATATTCCCCATCTGGAAAAGGCTAAAAATCATATAATGGCTAGCAGTGTTGGGCACTTCAGGTTATGTTTCTACCAAACAGCTGAGCATGAAGAGTAACTGTCACAGAGTACTCACCTGGTTGGTAGAAACAAAATAGTGGTCTGGGTTTGTAGCTTCTGGACCTGACATGGCTAAAGAGTTAAAAGCCAAACCTCAAAACTGCATTGTATTGATATTTTACTGATATAGACTAACACAAATAATAACAGGTGCATACTGATTTTCTTCATATTTGATCAGGTAAATTTAGAAGGGATGTGGAGTTATTCTGTGAAATTCCAAAAGAATACATGCTACGGACTATATAACAATGCTTCAGGATGCACAAATACTTCATAGCTACTAAGTAAGGGTATTGAGTATTGGTTGTGGTATGTAATATTACAGAGGTAACAGGGCACAATACATGCAAGAGGCATAAATTACCGCTTAAACGTTGGTTAAGGCTGTGCATTCAGCAGCATGCATTAATTAGAAAGTGCAAATGGGTGTGCTGTATCATCTTGGCCAATATTTGTACTTATCTGTATTTAAAAAAGCATTACTGTATTACTGAGTTCTTGGTAATTTTGCAATTATCACAGATGCTGTATGGAGAGCCTTTTTAGATGGTAGATACAAAGCGACGATCTACCAGATTGGCGCAGGTAGAGAAAACGCAAGCGTCATCTCCAGGCTTGATATCGTTGTGGTTGACAGAAGGTTCTGACAGGCTCACCAGCTCCACATCGGGACTCAATGAAGGTGTGACTGGAACTGGCTTAGGAAAGGAGTCTGTTTCTGGTCCATAGCCAAAGGCTTGAATAGAATTCCCTGTGGAGAGAGGCTTTGTATCATCAAATTTGTTCCGCTGGACTTCTCTGGAGGTACTGGTGTTAAACTCTGGTATATTTTCTACATTCTGTCAACAGATTCTAGCCGTCTGCCAAAGGTTTTGTTAAATGATTCATTAGGGAACAAATCTGCTGGGATGCAAATCATGTGACTCAAAATGAAATCAACAGTAATCCACAGCCATACAATGTCAACAGGCTGTCTTCCATGAATGAAGCTGAAAGATGAATTATCCAGTCTTATTTAGATGTATTATTTACATACATAAGTATTGATCCTTTAATTAATTCATTTTTCACACTTCAGGTGTCAGAACAAATGTATCTGAAATAAGCAAAATTATGTTAGTAATTAAGAGAAATTAGAAATTAGTAATGTCCCCAGAGCATGAAAAACACACAAAATAGCAACATAAACTATGTGTCCAAAACATTGTGGTATATCTTCTCTTTTGGGAATACATGTTTGATTGACTTTTTTTAGGAGTAAACATTTTTCTGATCGCTATTTTCAGTTTCATACAGTTTTGAAGAAACCTAAATGACTGGCCTAAGAATAAATAGCAGTTAATATCCTTATTCTGAAATATGACTTTAGCATGTTACATTTGCAACATATTCATGTCATTTCTTGGAATTTTATTAGCTTTTCCCGCTTTAAGTAGCTTGTGTTGTATGTTAACTATTTCCCCCATTCTATATTTCTATATGTTATAGCTAAGCACTCAAAATTATACAGAAAAATATAGACTGTTCTATATATGAGTATCTCATGAAATATCAACAGACAGATATGCTAGTATTCAACACTGTAGAAAGAGTACTTTCAGGTTTGTTAGTCACTTATTGAGAAAGGAGCAATAAGAGTGCGTGCTTACATTCTGCTTTACACAGCTGTTAGCACACCTCAGAACTTACTGCATTACAGGAAAGCGACAGCCAAACAAACAACAGAGATTAAGAAGGAATGCAAGGTAGGTGTATCAGAATGGAGAACGTGACTACTGTCAACGGCAATGCATTCTGCATGTCATTACTTACGTTATGTGGTCATGAGGGATAATCATTCTGAATTCTGACTACATGCAAATACAAATTTTCTGCAGAAACCATTTGTGCAGTTTTGTTTGACAGCACTACACTCACGTAAACAGGTGTTCTCCCTGAAGTCCCGCAGGAATTTCTCACACTCTTCCTCTTGGTTCCCACTTCCCCGGCACGTGCACCATGGTGAGATGGTAATGTTGGTGTGACTGGCGTCCACATAGTTCGGCGTCATGTCAGATCCTTCAGCAGTGGCAACAACAAAGTACCACTTTAGTCCAGCTAGTGCCGCCTAATGCATCCGCCTTCATTCATTTATCAGTAAATTGGCACCTGGGCTTGCTTTAAGAAAAATATAAGAGTATATATATAAGTCTATTTGGAAGTCATCATGTTTTTTTTTTTACTAAATAAAAGGCTGAGACCTTTTTTCCTACGTAGAATGTATACATTCCTGAAACATAACAGAGGTAGTTGATTAGAAAAGCACAAAAAGCACATCACTCACCTATAAGGCCGATATAAGAGGCCAGACAAGCCTGGTAGTTTTCATTTGGGCAGTTAGTAATGGAGTGCGGCGTCGTCTGGCAGTTCATGTGGAAGTCAGCCAGTCTTGACCTAGTCACATATAATGGGAATTAAATAAACAGTTCACTGTTTTGCAGCTCTTTGGACATCACAAAGTAGGGATCTAAGATTCGTTATTCAAAAGCGCTGTACTGCATTTCAGTTTCTATTTTTGTCTCGAGACCTACACACGTTAATCTAGTTATGGCTGCTTGAAGGTTCCCTGTGTTTCCAGATCACTGCTACCCACTGATATGAAGTGAATCAGCGGGACTCTTCCTCTCTTCCTGAGCATGACTTTTTTTATTCCTTTCCATCTTGCCTGGCATCAACCTCCCTGGGTCTCGTGTTTTCAAAGGAATTGCTGGAGGCCAGAGCACGAGCAACAGTGACACTGCATGCCCTGGTTACAAGGATTGCAGTTTTGCATGAAAAATGTCACCTTACAATGGCCTGTAATTCGACAGAATGGAATACCCTGTCACGTGGAAACTCAACACTTCAATATAATGTGGACAGATGTTTTTTTTCCCCTTCCTAATCTTTATTTATTTAGTATTTTCATCCACCCATCTTCTAACCACTTATCCTAGTCAGGGCTCTGGGGGTATTTTTCTCTCTAATTGGATTTTTGTTTTGTTTTCAAGAACATTGCATAGAAAATAATCATCAGTGTAGGATTCTTCTTATTCACTACAGTACTAATCAGATTTTATTTTATTTTTTTAAGACAGATAGAGGTTAAATCTTGAACTGTAAAGCAGACAACCAATGTAGTTCTTACTGAGCAAGACTGATTTTCAGTTACATCTTCATCTGGAGATGAATGGATGTTCTGTTGGGAGAATTACATCCTGCCTGAGACACCATTCTGTTATACGAAATTCACAAAAGTCTGCAATTCAGAAGAAATACAGCAAACGCCAAATCCGGAGGAAGAGATGCATCCGACATGCTTCTTATTGCCTCAGATACACTGTAACAAGGATCTCAGTCCAGTTGGGTTTCAGCTTGGTTTCAATAATATCTAAATATAGAGAGTACAGTATCTAAGCAGTCAGAGTGGGACTGACTGAGGTTTTTTATTATTATTTTAATGTCAGAATTGCAAAATGCTCAATTAGCACCTGAACCACCTTTCGATTACTCCATTTCAGGTAATAGTGCTTGTCTGACAATTTGATCAACAACCATCAGATGTTTATTCCTTATCTACATTACACCAATCTTTTAGACAAAGCTGCAGGGTCACAAAGTCCAGTGCGGCCAGCCACCTTACAATTATGATTATGTATCACAGTTAACGGGGCAATCCTTCATTCTACAGCAAGACAGCAACACAAAACACATCTCAAAATTGTGCAAGAACTATCTGGGAAAGCAGGAAATTGCTACAGCTGAAATTAATGACCTGGCTGACCCAGTCTACCTCCCATAGAACTTGTATGAAATTAACTGGATAGAAGAGTCAATGCAATGCACTCCAGAGGCCCCCTAGTTCTCTGGGAATCACTGCAGGAGGACAGGGATGACATAGTGGACGATTTCCTGGTGCAACTGCTTAACTGTGATTGTAAAGCTGTTATCAAGTCATGATGAATTTATATCTTATTGTGAGCACTGCTTTTGTATTTAGTACATTGTAATATATTCCTTTAAGTAATTACAGAAAAATACCTGAGGTAAAACAAGAATAAATCCTAGGAGCAAGTATACTCAACTTTATTGGTACTGTATATTAGTTATGTCACCAAAATATGATAAAAAATCTGTTATTTTGATATTATCACATAATTTTCTGTTCCTACAACAGGAAACTGAATTTTATAAATTTTATTAATAAAAATTGAATGCTATTAAAAAACTAAAAAATGTATTCTCTATTGTTTGATTACCTATGGCTAAGGTTAGCGATGGGTAGCAGGTTAGGTTGTAATCGTTGGGATTAGGGTATTGCCCATAGAAATTAATTGGGAGTCCCCATTTGCGTGTGTGTGTGTGCTTGGATGCATAAATCAGTGTCAGTGGACAAAACATTCATTTAATTTTGCTCTCAGAAATACCTGCACACTCATATATGTGTTTAAAAACATGCAATAACAACAGAGTCATTATTTAAAAAAATAATATTGCTTAGTTTTTGATACGAGTAAAAGATTTTGGAAAATTGTGTAATATTTACAAGGCTGACAAGGTTATTTTTGATGCAACCGGAGAAACCCCAGGTTTTGGGGTGTTTAATATTCCTTTCAGTCCCTAATGTTCATTAGGGAACATTGTCTGTTTGTTCTGATTACCAGCATGCATATTCTTCATTTAATTATCATACCTCACAGGACATACATGATTTGCATGGCTAATTACATCTTTGTTCACCACATGACAGAGGAAAGGTGCATGCCATGTAAATACAGCCCCCTCATATTTATACTGGGGTGGGTATTTCTGTTTCAGATATTTTCATTCCTCCCAACCTATCGCTCCCAGCGAATGGGGAGATTGACTCAGCTGTCATTACAATTTTCCGCTTGAAATATATAAAATTTGTTATTCAAGTTCATGGTCCAGAGTCCACTAGACTCTACCCTATTGTACTCTACAGACGTTACACCTAAGGGCTTGGCTACACTCAAATGCCCTAATCTGGGTAATTAGTAAAGCCTTTGGTAAACTGCATGTTGTGTAAATAACATACATATTCATCCACTGGTTCAAAGTCTGTTTAGATGTATGAAGCTTTTTTGGACCAAAGAGCTTTTATTCTGAGCTTGAGGTAAAAACAAGTAAGTAAGAGAAAAGTAAAGTAGCAGCGCGAAGTTAATCAACTCATGAAATCATTATGAGGGCAATTAGATGTCTTACATTGAAGGACAGAATCTTATTCTGCAACAGAGAATAATGATAAGTCCCTTTGTTCAAGATAACACAACACAGCACAGGGGAGAAGTGTTTAGAAAGCAGATAAAAGGCACAGTGAACTGTAGTTTACTCGATAATTATGCTGGCCCCCCACTTCACTGGCAGTCTAATGGAGCAGGACTGTGTTTTTTTCTTATTTTAGACAAGTTGTTAGCTTGTACAGGCTGTTAACTTTTGTCCAAACAAATCTGAATCTGATTCCCAGACTGGACAGGCCAGTGTACACATAATTTTTCATTCCACCTCAGTGAACCACTATACAGTACTGAGCAAAAGACCTAGGCACTGAAAGAAAATGATGTTTGAATGATCTTCATATTGGTGTAAAACTGTAATATTTTGGCTGTCATTAGCCATTTCAAACCCTCTCCAATACATCAATGTATTTTTGAAGCACACCTTTTTTGGCTACTCAATACCTCATTGACTATTTAAACTAAGGAAATTAAGCTGGTGATGAAATTTAACACTTACAAGGAATAAATGAGGTGCCCCTGAAGAGAGGTTTTGGAACCAAAGTGTACATTGAATAATTGAATTAGATAATAGTAACTTTTTGGCAACAGAAGAAATTCCTGTTAGTTTTTATTTTTACTCTTAATTTGCATATAATCTAATGTTACATTGTGTTTTGTGCTGAGCAAACATACTTAGTACACAGATAAATGGCTTTACACATTTCATTTGACTGCCTAAAACTATTGCACAGTTTTGACACCGTTTTTTAGTCTGGGAAAACACCACATTATAAAGATGAAGGCTATGATACCCTTTCTGCCAGGTCATTACAGTAGACAAACCAAAGAGGTTTTTGGGTGTGATTAAAGCAGTCTAGAAAAATAGCATAAATACTACTGGGTATGTAGTACAAGAAATTGACAGCAACACTAAAAATATTGTTCAAACTACACTAGCTGCCAGTGTGTTACGTGCCAGCTCCGTCCGCTCCTCCAATCTCCGATTATTCCCACCTGTTTGGCATTGCCGCATACCTGTCTTGTGCCTGTCTTGTGTATTTAGGTCTGCGTCTGCGTCTCTTCCGGCAGACGCGGCATTGAAGTTTCGTTGTGTTGTTGTGCTGTGGGAAATAAACCCTGTCTCCCCGTCTTCCCGACTGGACTTCCCTCCTTTCGCTGCTCACAACTACCGACGTTCGTAACACAGTGGTTGAATTAGCTATAAATTATATACTGTTACAGGCTGTGTTTCTCATCATTGCCTCAACTAGACAGAAAAATTCCCAAGGATTATACATAATACAATGGGTTAAGCCTCGGTGCCAGTGATCAGACTGTGGGCCCTTGGGCAAGGTCCTTAACCCCCAGCTCCCTGGGTGTCACTACAGGTGGCTGCCCTTCGCTGCCAAGCTCGCTTTCACCTACCCAGTGCAAGATGGGGGAGGCAAGAAGAGAATTACCCCATGGGGATCAATAAAGTACGATCATCCATCATCAAATAGACCACAGATAAACTGGATAATAATACATACAATTACAGACACAAGCCCCTCCTGCTCCTCTGTAAACCCCAAGTTAGAAACTCTTGATACACACACGTTTGTATTCTTATCTTTGTGGGGACCGTGCATTGATTTCTATACAAAACCCTACTTCCAACAAAGCAACCTATCCTGCCATAACCTTAACCACAATTAAACAAAATGAAAGACTTTTGGAATTTTGAGTTTTCTGATTGAATGTGTGGATTTAAAAAATATTCCCATAAGGACAAATTCACATTATGGGGATTTCTGTTCCCCACAGTGTAATACATACATGACCGCAAGTACGTAAATATGCACGTGCGCACGCATGCACACGCACACAGGTATGTGGGGACTCTCTATTCATTTCTATGGGGAAAACTCTAATCCCATATAATTAAGACCTTAACCCCTACCCAGCCCTAACCTTAACCATAAGTAAGCAATCTAAATTTGAGCTCTTTGGCATGTCTAGTTTTGTGATTGCATTCAAATCTTTGTGAGGACCTGAAAATGGTCCCTACGACGTCAAAATAATAGGTTTTTATCACATTGTGGGGAACAATTGGTTATGTAATATAAACACACACACACACACACACACACATTTTGTGAAAATCTGTGATGAACTGGGTCCATGTGCTGGTCAATATCTGTTTATTGAGCCACAAAACACAATCCAGAAATCAAAACAGGAAGATAGTCTGGGATCATGAAGAGATCAGACGAGATTAGCAAGACCAAATCTCTACACATACACAGAGGCAAGAAGTCAGGAGCTAGAAGCTGAGATCAGACTAGGGACAAGCGTTCAGTGCACACATACAGTAACTTGCAAACTGATAAATAGGCATCCAACATTCAACCTACTGATCTATATGAGGTACACGGTACCAGTAAACAGGTGCAGAATATCTGCTAACTGAATAAAATGAACTATCAACACATCCCATACTGTGGTATACTTCATGAATAATAATAATAATATTAATATTAATTATATTAATAATAATAATCTTGAAACACTTTTGTGGAAAATAAATTTTAACTATTTGTATGATATTTTTCCCGGCTAGAGTTACTGACAAAACCAGTCCAAAAAAGTCATTTGTGGTACAGAAATAAATGTTTTACACAAACAATACATTAAAAAATAAATAAATAAAACATTGTATTTGCAATTTAATTTGAAATTTAAATGTTTTTTGTGGGAGTACAAGAAGCAAATAGAAACATATTACTCATTTTCATTTTATTCATTTCGTTTCTTGATTTTTTTTTCATGTGTGTAGGGGTCAGTGTTGATCCAAATAGCTACCTCTTTGCTTCAAGCCAGGAAGATCTTGCATGACAGCTACATGAAAATTGCTAATCATTCCACATAACATCAAAGAGACCTGTCTATTTCCAGACAGGGGGCACATAACTGACACATTCACATTTTGAGTAACAGAGGGCATTTTCATAAAATCTGCCTGAATCCTGCCATAGGGGTATGGGATGTACGTATGTGATAACATAGCTTCAAGTCTCAATATATAAAGCAGTACATTTGGCACGACTTTATTTCATTTGTATATGTGTATATATTTTTGGCACCTGAGCACTGGCAAGACAGTTTTGTTCTGCCTTAAAGGGAATGAGGCAATAAAAAGCCTGACTGCCACCTCAGACTGGCAGCCACAAAGGCAGAAGGCAGTCAGCTGAAGATGAGGCATCCATGCATATTTTATACCTGCATTGCATTTACTGATTACACTTTTGTAAAGAGCTCCCAGTACAGTAAGAGGCATCCTTGCTGTGGTTGACTAAACAGTATCTTGTACCCTCAGTATGCTGCTTATCTACCAGCCTACTGAATGATTTTGCTGGTTGGATTGTTCGGGCTTAGGATGCTGGCTAACTAATAACGTGCATGTTAAGTATTCAGCAGTCAGGGTCAAACATAGAGGCCTTTCTTCTTAGATGGACCTCTCTGCCTGCTTCTCAGTGTTCTGTATTTTATTCAGAGTGCTCATTTATACCTTTTTTACAGATTCAAAACTTAACTGGACAGGTAAACATGAACTCAAAGCTTTATAAATAAACTATATACAGGTAAAATGTAGAAAAAGTACTCCAGATGAGAATGTTTGCCTTGATTTCAATTAAAAGTTACATTTAGTTCAATCTCTATATAAAAAGTGATATAAAATATTGTGAGACTATTTATGTAACTCAATACAAATCTACTCTGTTTTGTCATTTAGATGCCACTGAAGCTAAGGGCTTATACCATTAAAACATACATATATACCCTTTCTCCCATGTACAGCAGCTAATAATGTAATAACAAAACAATAATAATTTATGTATAAAAAGTTTACATTTTTATTAAAAAATTTCACTGCATCATTGGAATATTTGTAACATTATCAAGTTGTATTACATTAAGAATGTAAAAACTATTACGTTATTGGAAGTTATTATACTATGGCAGTTATTACATTCTTGGATGCTACACCTATACCCTAATGCAAGGACCAGTTCAAACAGTGTGCATGCTGCTATTCCAATTTAGTTATCTAGTCACTTCTAGCTTGTGTAGCTTGTCTTTAGCAAAACTAGACACAAGTTCTCCAGTAACACAATAGCGTACAGGTAGTCCATGGTTAAAGAATATTCCAGTTACAGACAACTCATACTGCCAACGGACTGCCGTAAAACCTGTTACATAAAAAAATTCAATACAGTGGTTCAATAACAAATGCACTTAGTTTTGTGACGCTCATGAAAACATTGCTCAGCGTTAGTGGTTCATTAGCTTAATGAATGGTACAGTACCACATACATTTTAGTGATGATGATGATAATAATAATAATAATAATAATAATAATAATAATAATAATAATAATAATAAATTATTATTATTATTGTTGTTGTTGTTGTTATCACTATTATTACTACAACACAGATTACGGGAACAAATCTCATCATATCCTAGGGACTGCCTGTGTTTACAGGCGTAAATCAAGTTAAGTATTTTGTTCAGCAGTGCTAGCAAAGGCCCTCCAGAGATTATAGCTTAACATCGTATCCTAGACACCACCTGCTGCTCTTTAAGTTTAAGTATATTCTGCAGAGGTTTAACGAACCGTGTATGACCCATTAAGGAAATGTTTTATCTGAAGCACAAGTGAATGACAGAAACGAAACTACAGCACGCAGCTCTGGGGAATCCAGTAATTTCACCGGGATTTTCACTTTTTCCTTGTGAAGGAGCAAAGGCCTGCCTGGGGCCCACAGAGACATCACAACCAAAAGTTAATCGCAGCACATGTTTGCGTGCCCCCAAATAATTTATCAGAAACTAACAACTGAAATCTCCAACAATGGAGAGCCCCACTTGAAACAAGAGCTTCTAGAAGAAAAAAAAAAGGATTTCACACATGGCAGCCTATTCCTCAAGGCTGACCTGTGCGATGCTTGAATGTCTGCAGCTCTCTTATGTGATGAGAACTGGGTCAGGTTCCCCGCAAAAAAAAAAAGATTAATTGTGTATCATTGAAGTGCCTGGATAAGCAATGTACTCAAGCCAAATCCCTCAGACAGTAAATAGGGCGAATGACAGAAAGACAAATAAAGGATAGCGATTTATTGTACCAAAGTTGTGTCCAATCGATAATGTGAGACTTACAAAGCTAAGCCAAGTGTCTTTGCTCCTAACCATTTCATATCCACTGCTTTTCTGAGACACATGGTTGTATTCCACTGGGAATGTAAAGTCTGCCTTTCTCCCTAAAATACAATGGCAGGAGATGATGAATACACTACCTACCTTAAAGAAAAAATAAAAAAGATCCTGGAAAAAGGAAATGGACAGGCAGGTACCTGTCACTGCAACCCTGCAAATTAGCTCTCAAGGGCCTCCACAGATTAGGCTAAAAGGAGCTTGCATTCACTCTCCTCATTGTCCCAGTTATCTAATCATGCTCTTGATGAATTCAAACAGGCGTCCAACATTCAACGTACTGAACTATAGTGCTGTGAAAAAAACAGCGACCCTTCTTCCCCAATCTGACATAGTCAATACTTGATTAGCTAAATCCAAAGGAAGCCAAAGCCTTCCTTTTATCCTCCCTTAGTTTATTTGGATCATGCTCCTCCTAGGGAGGAGCATGGGCGCTAGTCTTCAGTGTTGTTGTAAACCATAGACTGGCATTAGGAGGAACTCCACAGCACTGCAGCAAATTAGCACCATACAGCTAACCCTGATATCATGCACCTAGAGTTGGTGATGTGTATCAGTGTGGACGGACTCCCCTCCTACACTCACACATACACACCTTTGAAAACAGGGCAACAAGCGGAGTATAAAAGCCACCATTTGGCCATTGTCTTGCTATTTATCTACCAATCGTCACTTGCTTCAATTACCCTTTCCATACAGCCTCTACATTCTACTGCAAACAGATGCCTCAAGAAATCATGCAAATTATGGTAATTTGACTGATGCTGCCTCGAAGGTCAGCTTGACAATAGCTCTTTTGTAATTTTCCATTGAAAGGAGCAGAATTTGACCATAGGAGTTACATTGAACATTATAGCTTAAGTGTGCAAGTGTGAAAAAGACTTACATTTTCCCAAATGCTGCATTAGAAAGTTGTTATATAGTGTACTCTTGAAATTGTAGCACCAGAGGCAAATGTGGCAAGACTTAGACCCTACACAGAAGGGAAAAACCATAGCTACACCACAGGGCATGACCCCATTGTGAGGATTCTTGGACTTTTCTTACACTTTTATATTTTATTAGACCTTCCAGAACTGGCTGTGCAGTATAGAGAGGGTTTCATCTACTTCTGACATCAATGTAACCTTTACTGGGAGGCAGCTGTTTCCCACACAGGACAGTGACCACAAGCACAGGACCAATAACCCAAGCTTCCAAAGTAAGGCTTTTCGGATTGTTACAAAATGTGAACCCTATATATCTTTATATAACTTATTCAAAAAGGAATAAGGCTATAAACCTCTATGGTGCACAGAAGTGAATAAGATTGCAAATATCAAAATATTCTGGGGAGTTTTTGATATTAGCAGAGGCGGATGAAGTATATATGAAAGTGACATACAAACATTAAGACAATGTACACAGTGAAAAGTATGTAATGGATTTGTCAAAAGAACAGGACATGTTCTGCTTCTTCCAATCCATGCTCCAAACGGCAAACGTATGCAACTGCTTGTTGATTTTCAGTATTAATTGGAGCAAAAGGTCAGAACATTGGTCCTCATTCAAGAACCACTGATATGAACAGGTTGGTTTACAAGTTGCTCATACAAGTGATTTGGGAGAACTTGCAACATTCCCCAGTATTCTTGTCTTTTGAATGTTCTCTTAGGTACGGACAAAATTTGACTGGTCCAGACATAGTGCTGGAGTTACATACAAATCAGTCTGTTATCCAAACGTAAGTTTCTCCTATATTATGACACGTTTTTGTCATTGCCCCCATTAACTCTTTAAATGTACTACGGTAGCTCTCCTGATGGATGGTCTTTGATCCCCATATCCATCAATGAGTCTTGGGTGGCTAGGGCCCCCTCACCAGCTCACCAACTGGTTTCCCTTTGACCACTTTTGGTAGATACTCACCTCTACATAAGGAACACCCCACATGACCTGCCGTTTTGGAGATGTTGTGATCGTCTAGCCATCACAAGCTGCTCAGATCCTTACACTTTCCAATTTTTCCTATTTCCTACATTTCTACTTCAAGAACTGACTGTTCACTTGCCCAATTTAATAAGGCATCCTTGACAGGTACCATTGTAACAAAATAATCAGTGTTGCTCACTTCACCTGTCAGTGGTTTTCATGTTATGGCTGATTGGTGTATACACAAACAGAAAGGACAGGCAAAACAGGCTTCTGTTTATGTTCTTCTTTTGAAGAATTGTTGTAATATTTACATGCATGCACGTCTTATTTAACAGCATTCTATCCATCCATTCATCCTTCTTCCAATCATTTATCCAGTACAAGGCTGCAGTGATAGTATTCTATATGTTTACTTAACATTAACTATATGTTGTTGCTAAACTTATAAGGACTCAAAGCACCCTGAAGTTTGACAAGAGATAAACTTTAGAAGTATATTTGCATCTAAAGATCACAGAAGATTTCCCTTCCCAAACATACAAAAAATTACATTGCTAACAGCTAATTTAATTCGAATGACACTTTGCTTTAAGTGTTTGGGTGATTTGAAGTTTTATTGATGCATATATTACTACTGAGTGAATGCTATGACACAAATACATTTCCATGTTTTATATAAATGCACCCACGATGCAGTCATAGAAGAGTAAGTTTTAGCTGAACAGTGTCCCATAAAACTGAATTGAAACACAGTAAAATGATCTACTAATATGCTGTTCAACCTAATTGAACACTGTCCACTCAATTAACCAGGCAGCCTTCATTCTCTCTCTTTTAATTGCAATGTTTCTATTAGCATCTACAATTATTTCCCTGACAGTTGTAGACCTGCATAATGAAATTCAGCTTGATGTATAGGCATTTCAATCTGCTTCTCCATTTCTTACCGCAGAAATATATTTATTTCAGATTTTAGTGGTCATAAAATTAAACTTGTTTAATATTGAAGTAATGATATTTGTTCTTTAAATTCTTATTCTTCATCTTATTATTATTAATAATTATTATTAATGGTCCCTGTAACCGTGAATAGGAAAAGTGGTTACAGAATATGTATGTATGTATTATTATTATTATTATTATTATTTAATTTGGGGATAGCCATGGGGATATCTCCTACAACAGGTGAAGGCCTAGACATCAGGACAGGTTTACTAATGTGAAATACACTCACTGACTATGTGGCACTGACTCACTGACTACACTGACACTGACTTGTGCTGCATCATCTCCTGTGAATTATAACAGTATCTAAAGGTGCCTGTGTCTGTAATACTTCTGAAAATCCCTGAAAATTTCAGTTGGTATTTTCTGTAGTTCCTGATGTAAATAACTTGGTCTTGAATAGCCAATATGAATTCTTCAGTGTCACTGAACAGATACCCATGAGTAAGCCAGCTGTTTGATGCATTATTATTATTATTATTAACAGCAGCAATAATGATAATGATGATTATTACAATCGAATTAGATTATGAAAATTCTTTAAACAAACATTTATTTTATATTAGAAAAAGGATCCCAATCATGCAATTAGCTGTACTTATGTTGCATTACTACAGAACATCTACTGTTATGAATATGTTGTTTTGAATCTTAGAGGTTGTTGTGCTTTAATTTTCTTCACATTATTTTAGCTAGAATTTCATTGGCTATACGATAGTACTGTAAGCATAATGGCCAATAATGCCTTTAAATGGGGCCACTCTGGAAAATGTTCTGCTTTCGCAATGCATTTAAGTAACACATTTCATGATCACTATATTATCTTACAGGTCACTGCTGCCGAAATGGTTAGTGGGCATAGATCTGTAACATGTCTTTGCCTTATATCATATGACCAAATTTTAGTTACCTGCACAGAGGGTCAGACCGGCAGGTTTTTCTCAGCTCCAAGCAGTTGGGCTTGACCTTCTCTTCGAAGGCACAGGAGGGCACAATCGTCTGCCGTCTCCTCTCAGCACACGCGGTGTCTTGGCAGGGGCAGAACAGCATCCGGTAGCTGTACTCTGTCTGCACACGATCAAAGAACTGACGCAGGGCTTTGTGGCAGCGCTTGCGGTTACAGGGCTCTGCTCGTGTAGCTGACGGTGCCACCGACTGGCCGGGCATCTCCTTGTTGCAGGTTGAGATGTAGTAGGAGCGTTGCTTCTTGCAGGTGTCATTCAGGTTGCAGGCCTTAGCTGCATCCAGGCAGGAGTTGCAGGGCTTGCTCTGGTCCGGACACTGGTTCCCTTTGGCCGTGGTGGAATCGATTCCTGAAAAAGGGGTACAGCGAGAGCCAGCTTACAAAAGGTTGATGATAAAATGAGGTTTAAGCATTGTATGTAATTCTTGAATACTCCTGTCAATTTTTATAAACCCTCTTTGCCCTTTTGAGTAGAAAGCTTTTTATTCCAATTCTTATTTTTTTGCAGAACATGCTGTCCTGTCAGTCGATTTGCAAATACTGAATGTGTCAGTTGCCACTGGAGCACCACATAGCTTAACAAGGGTGATGTAGGTTGGTGAAATATTAATTTGAGCAAGTCTTCTCTCAAGATCATGAATTCTCTGTGGCTTGGTTTTCAGATATGTTCGATGGTAAAAATAGTTGGTACCTATGTTGGCATTCGCAGAAAAGTATTAACAATGATCCATGAGGAACGGTGAGGAATAATGCACTTAACCTTCTATGCGAAGTACAAAAATCTACTAAAGAAATTTCAAATCAGGAAAAATTTCAGTCTGCAGAAGGAAAAAAAAATCAAGTAATAATATATAAGTAGTACTAATACCCATACAACTTATAATTCATAGATAGGGTGAGTATTGTTAGAATTCTTTCTGAAAAATTGCTCTCTGGAAAAATCATCAATGTCTTGAATCCTGACTTTCTAGAATTTTAAATACATTAATTCCCCTTTAACACTCTATGGAAGAGAGAATAATGTGTTACCAGACACATTTTACACATATTATACATACATATGACCTGCAGTGTAGCAGCTTTGCCCAGCCCCACAGCTAATGCTCAATCGCCATTCTATTTAACTTTTTCCATAAAATACTAAGCAGGATTTTCCTTGCACCTGTAGCCTCCAGGATAGGCTCCGGACCTCACCCACGCCAAGACCGTGAACTGGACAAGCAGCTATAGAAAATACATAGATGGATGGATTAAGTAAGCTTTTGCTTTTTTGTCATATAAAAATATTATTTGTCATATAAAAATAGAATTTAGACAAAAAGTCAACCAATACAAATATGCAGATCATCAGTTATTGTCTGCACACCTGGCGATCTGTAGCACATCAGTGTCATCAAAGCACAGTGTAGCTGCTGACTATGCATAAATATGAGATGAACAAGAAGATACAGCACAGATTCTTCACCTCCTTTTACCCAAAATCTGAAATGAGAATTCTATTTATGGAAGACCTATAAATACATTATCAATGCATTTCTGCCACACGCTACCTTATGAGTCCAGGGGCAATGCTGTAAGAATGATATATTTTCAGCAGGATAGAATGCTTTACTAAGTGGGAATGATTTCAAGTCAGAAAAGATTCCAAAGGCCAAACTTGTTTGAGAATGGCCCCCTGGTGGCAGCCTTATATGATCTTAAAGAGGAAAATGATCTTCCTAGGATGTTGGTGGCACATTCAGAAATGCCACTCCCATCTTTATTGTGCATCTTACTATAGATTTATTAAACTCACTGGCCAAAAACAATTGATCTTTGATGAAGAATATCATCTCTTAAAATATAATACATAAGTTGCTTTACCTAAACATTAGACTCAACATCTATATGTTTTCCTCTGCAACAGAACGACTGAGCTAATCACTGATAAGGCTAGGAATATTTTTGGATTTTCCAAAGATCAGTAGAATCTTTATATATTGTATTTCTGACCTTGGCTGGTGCTTCTTGTTTTCCAAGCAATATCTTCCGAGACTATTGATAAAAAAGGCCCACTTGAGGATTATTTTACATTTGAAGAGTTACGTTTTTACAAGGATAAAACAAGAGAAGCCCCAAAAGGAAAGGCAGCTTGATTTCTGCTGGTTTGGTTAGCTAATGCAGGAGCATTATTAATGATACCTTAAGAATTCTACTGTGAAAATTGTGAGGAACGTAAATCAAACTTCTGTAATTACATAGAAATGGGAATTTGCATAATGCATTTTTTTCCACAGGAAACATGGAATTACAATGACACTGATAATAAACATATAATGTGGGACCGTAAAACTGTGCAAATGAAGGGGACCAGTTAGTCTCATTACTGAAGCACATTTTTGTGCATCTGCATGATTTTTATGTTGGAGAATATGCCTGAAATTGTTCAACGGCTGTGGTTTATCTAGATAGATTAGTCAAGGGCAAGCTGAAATTTGTAAATAGAACCCTCTTCCAATCAATATATCAATATATGTAAAAATTACATAAATTCTGCCATGACTGCATTGCTATTTTAAGAACAATTTTAATGATGCCCAACCATTTAATGAGTAATTTCTGGAGTTCTGTTTCCTTGGAAATATTCTTCAATGAATGTATGATACGGGGTGGCATGGTGGTGTAGTGGTTAGCACTGTTGCCTCACCCCTCTGGGACCCGGGTTCCGGTCTCTGCCTGGGTCTCATATGTGTGGAGTTTGCATGTTCTCCCCGTGTCGTTGTGGGGTTTCCTCCGGGTACTCCAGTTTCCCCCCACGGTCCAAAAACATGCTGAGGCTGATTGGAGTTGCCAAATTGCCTGTAGGTGTGCATGTGTGCGTGACTGGTGTGTGCCCTGCGATGGGCTGGCCCCCCGTCCAGGGTTGTTCCCTGCCTCGTGCCTGTTGCTTCTGGGATAGGCTCTGGACCCCCCGCGACCCAGTAGGATAAGCGGTTTGGAAGATAGATGGATGAATGTATAATTAGCTTAGGTTATATAGAGAGAATGTTCCATGGAAATCTAACAGTGTTTGCCACATTGTGAAATTTTAGGTGGCTGTCGGCTGAGTGGTGCTCAGGCCCTTTCTGCCATTGCTAGACACCAGACGTTGAATTGCAGTGTTCCAGACTATGCTACAGGTCATGTGAGCCAAGTGTGAGTGGCTGTAATTCAGGGCTAGATGGAATCACAACAAAAAGAACGTCCAATAGTTCAAGAGTTATTTTAGACAACAAAGCAATCATAGGGCCTTTAAACCATCAATGGCCTTCAGCAAAATAAGGGATATGTAGATAAGAAAGAACATTAAAGAAAACATGGTCAAAGGCAAGGCCTATTTCCAGAGTTAGTGCTAAAAAGAGCAACAAGGGCTTTTGAAGCCCACTGTGGATAAGATATCTGTCATTACCTGCTATAATGCAGACATAACCAATATGGTGACCTATAGGAAACAGATTGAAGCATAACAGAGATTACAGATGCCCTATACCATTTTTGGTCTGATTATTACAATTAAGACTGGAAAAAAAATCTAAGTGAATGTAAAGGATTAAAATTATAACAATGACAAATTGTCACTAAGATGAAAGTCAAGCATGCACACATTGTCTTTCCTGCACTGGCTAGATATGTTTCAAATAATGGTAATTCTCAAGATATGCCTGATTTTGATCTCAGCAATTTGTTTTTATGATGAATGAAGAATTATTAATTTCTTTAAGCTTCTCTGTTTTGTAGGTGCCTTTCCCCATTCAAAATCAATTTAATAGATTTTTTTTTTGCATAATTGTTAATTTCATTGAAGGTGACATTCTATTAGATGCAATGATTATTTTAGCATTGTGGTGCCATATAACACTTTATTGATCCCTTCATTTGAATTCTGCCGGTACTGTACAGTATGTGTATTTATGGAATAATGGTTGTTACTGAAAAGTCAATAAGAAACAAAGGGAATTATAGTGTCGCCATGTAATATATAGATCTTGCTTTAGGGTAATGCTGTATAAGCATGAGAAACAGTTTTGAACTATTGATTTTCCTTCTATGGCAATAGCCACAATTATTTACAGCATATGGTAGATGGTGCTCTGAAGTGTTTATCAGTAATGTATGTTTATTAATTACAGTTGCTATCATGTCGGCTATTAAAGTTGACTGGTAATTTTTATGAAAAATATATTTATTTTTTCTATGACATTTAAATAAAGAAACCAGACACTTTACACACATAACAGCACTTCTAGCATATTTAAGTATTGATAGTTCAAAGTGAAATTGAGTTATTGATATATGCAAACTTTACTGAGATTGTGGAGTTTATTATGTGTGGACAGTTTGATCTGTCAATTTTAGCAGTTTTTGTAGGAAGACTCAGTGCATTGTCCACCACAAGAGTAGCAGAGGTCGTAAATGGGGTGTGAAATTGCTTGTTAACTACGTCCATAAAACAGAACCTGTCATATGAAGGTCAAAGTAACTTTGATGGTATGTGTGTGCTCTGCATATATGTGAGATGAGTTAGACTTTAGAAGAAAATGGAGCCATATAATTGTATGAAGGTTGTACTTATATATAGTGCTAACAGAAAGTCTTGAGACGTTTGCTTTATTCAATAAAAATATATAACTGAAATTCACAATAACAAAAATTATTACTTTATTAATTTGTTTCCAAAAAATATATAGCACATTATAATTCACCAGTATTTTTAAGTAACACCCTGGTTTGAAGTGATAATATCTTGAAACCCAAAAGGGAGTTCAAAAGGAGCTGTTCTGAGTTCTTATTTTGTGTGTTTTAATTTGTAACACCTTTGCACTAACATAAAACACCAAATATTTGTGTTTAGTATTCCTTTGGGAGCCACTGAATACAATTGAAATTAATAGTGAAACTGCAAGAACAGAAAGCGTCAGATCAAAAAATTTATGATACTTAATAAAAAGAATATGCCTATACAAAAGCATTCTGTGAGCACTGTATGAAGATGAACAGGACAACATGCTGAACTTTCCGAAAATATTTTCAAAGACGAGTTTTAAATTGGTGCTTTATTCTTTATCTCTAATCTATTTAATCTTTTCTGCTCTGGTGTAAGTAATCACTCTTCATACAGACTGGCAATATTGCATTTATTTGTAAGCAGATTTTAATTAATGACTTCATATAGAACTTGTAACTTGTGACCCTGTGCTTGATAAGCAGTTGTAAGATGAATAGATGGATTGATATAATTTTCAGTCAAGTGAAGTTTATCCCACAATGTTTTATAAATCGTGGTGATGCTTTACACTCAGTTACTATTTAAATAAAGACAAGCTGAAACCTTAAGACCCCAGCGGAGTAGCTAGATATTCTGGCCCCCTGATGTCACCTTGGGCCACCCTGCCCCCGCCAACATTATATAATTTAATAATTTTAGTTATTTAGAGTTCCCTGTAAAGTGCCGGGGCCCTCAAATCTGTCAGGATATCCATGCCTACCCGATGTCCCTGCCACCCCTAGGGTAGGGTAATGACCTGAGTGACTTTGACAAGGGTCAAATCATTAAGGCCAGATGATTGGGTTAGAGCATCTCATAAGCAACAAGACTTGTGGGCTGCTTACAGGTAGCTGTTTTGAGTACCTATTGAGAGTGATCTGACAAGGGAAAATCCATGAACTGCAGACAATCAACGTGCGATGTGTAAGAAGGATATCATGTCTAGTACAAACCAGCAGAAGGACTACTGACTGGCACAAGTGGCAGATTACTCCTGTGATCATCATCAAAGTAATGTATCATTGCACACAGAACATCAACGTCTGCTCTCTGTACTTTCCCACTTGCACATACTGTAGTTTTTAAGGTTTACTTCTGAACTTCTGTGCTGCCAGCAGATGAGGGGGCAGCTTCCCCACACCCTTTATGTGTGATGCAGTCTAGTAGCACGACTGCGGGTAGAGAGCAAGCGCCGTCAAAGCTCAAGTGATTCAAGCACCACGGCACAGCAGGGGATGTGTCTGGCCGTGTCACAGAGACAGCTCTGTTCTACTTCTGCCCTGCCATTTCAGTTTTACAGAGAGGGGGGGAAACAATGTGATTCCACATCATGCCCCAAAGTGGAAGGGTTATGCTGTCAAGAGCACTGCAGAAAATGGAACGGAATAAGCCCTCTACTACGTCTTTGCAAGTCCTTGTACTGGCATGACACTGGTTTAGTATCTTTGAAATTTCTCCTTTTTACAGTTACAGTTTCTTGTTCTGTGTGACCACTATGTAGCAAAGGGCCAGTGACGTTATTCATAACAGACATTTAAATGGCAGGGTCCTCTTCCTCCATGTCTTTTCATTTAGAAAGACTACATTTCAGATGAAAGACTCACCAATGAATAAGCCAACACACTAAACTGTAATGTCATTAAAACATGATACATTATAGTTGAATACAGGTGCCAGTGGATTCAAAGTGGGCTTAGGCAGCACACAAAGCAAGATCACAAATATTTATAATTTGGTTTCCACTTCAGCATTCTAGCCTACACATCTAACACAGTAAAAAAAAAAAAAAACTACACACACACACTGTAATTATTTTTCAACTCTTGTATGGTACACAAAGGTGTCAATGTATGTAAAAGTTTATATACATAACATAGTATAGTTATAATGGTGTACATGGGTAGGGCTTACTGTAAGTTTGTGAACCGCTGCTTTAAATGGTTTTAGATGGTCCACCACACCTTTTTAAATCCTAATTAAATTTAACAATTGTTTTCCACAGAGATAAAAAGAAATGGTGATGAGCATCACTAATCATCAGCCCCCACCCCAGTTGGCAAGTTTTTATCTCATTGTCACAACTGTTTAACGTTTTCATGTTTCTTTCTGCAAAAAATTCCTCACTTTGTGCTGCATGTTTCTTTGTGTCTGGGGGGTGTTGGATGACTCAATATTATTGTTTATTCTGATATTTCTAAATTAAATGTTGTATAATGACATAATTTTTTAGCTATTGCCCAGACCTAGATGCCAAATGCCTTTGCAATTGATACAATATTAATCTGCATTCCTTGGAATAGTTTTCTTTTTTCACATTCTGCAATATCTACCTGTTTGTATTGTACTAAGGAAACCTGAGCTGTTGTTTTGCTGCATTTCCCTGCGCGTGACATTACTTAAGTTACTTAAAGTATCAGCATTGGTAATACAAGGGAAGATCACAAAATAGCTGTTTGTGATAATTACATGAGCCCTCAGATTGAAACACGTGGCGTTTCAAATGATTAGCTAAGCCAATATGTTTGGGTTTTTACAAATTGTCACTCTACTATACAAAAGCAAAACTCTTATTAGACATTTAAATTGTCATTAAATCGCTAATCTAGATTAGCTCTGTTTTATCTCAAGATGAAATCTTAGTTCACCAATGTCATTTTTTCAGAAGATTTACCTACCTACTCCACATGTGAGTGTACAGTCAAAAAGCTTTAAAGCCCTTTTTCTCAGTTTAATTGTCAGCATAGTTACAGTGATTTGCCTTTAAAGGCTGCATTTTCTGAAGATAAGGAAGAAAACTTAGTCATGTTTCAGCCTAGACAACCTTAAAAACGGAATGATTTCCTCTGGAGGTCTTTTTGCAGTTAGCAGTTAATGCAAATTTCATGCTGGGAAAAACTCCAATATTATTTTTACCACAGCCTCTCGATATTTTTTGTAAATGCTTTAGCTATTTTTGGAAGTATTTTCGACCAAATATGTTGTCTTGTGGTCATGAGGACCATATTAAATGCAACTTCCAAATATATTTTCAAAGGTGTGATTCCTGCAGAGTTGGGTGGACACCATAGAAGTAATCAGGCAACCTTGTAAAATCTGGTAAAGGTGGATACACAGATTCATCTATGTTGCTTGTCCTTATCAAATTATGCACATACTATTAGCCCGGATTTCATATCTAATAAAAAAAAAAACAATTTCAATATACATAAATAATTTAAATTTGTTTGCATTACTATCAATTGTAATTATATTCTACTAATTTGTACTAGAATGTACTTACATTTGATAGTAATGCAGTTAAACTTAAATTATTTAAGTACTGTATATTGAAAACCAACTTTAAGTTAAATGCATTAAAATTGTTGCTATCAATATTATGTAGTATATTGTGCAGCATAAATAATAAAAAAAACACTTCCAAATGCTTGTTGCAAGTGCTGATCAACTTATTCTGATGTTTGCTAAAAGTATTTTTTTAATGAGCAAAGTTTACAACAACTAAAAAAGTGAATATTTAAAAAAAAAAAAAATATTTAATATATTTTAGTGTTGTACATAATAAACATTCTGAACACTCCGAAGTCAGGTATTAAAACATACATTTAAAGAAAATTTAATGAGAATACCAGCCTAGAAGTATTTTCATTGTTTTTCATTCATTTACATTAATTGATTTTCATATTTTTTCTGCATACTTTGTGGGAAACACTGATCAGTTTGCAGTGCTGACATCATTTGTCTTTGTGGAGGAATACAAAAATTTGCATTGTATAGTCTTTTACACAATAATTTCATTAGACATTATCTCACGTGAAAGTTAAATGATTTTTTTCTATTTTTCCCCAATCTATAACTTATCAAAATTGATTTTACAAACAGCAAACTTACTGAAATATAGATGCACAATTTAAACATTTATATCACACATTAAATTATGTAACTTGCCAACTGAGGTCACACTTGAAGAATGACTCCATTATGGACATTAATGTGTCAGAGAGTGATAATAAAATTCGAGATAATTCTAGTTAATATATAGTTTGACTAAGCGGTAAAATGTGGAAAAAAATCTAAAAATAATACATCCCTTTATTTTTATGGCCTCATGCAAGATTGGCCTTGTCCACAAAACAGCCATATCACAACCAGTGTGACCGAAATAAAAGTCACTGTCACAGATGTATATATACAATTTCAAAATGAGAATTACACCATTACAAATGGTTGGTGTTGCTAATGCCCAGTTCATCAGTACTTTTGCAGCATTAGTTGGGCAGTGAAGGGACAGTAATGGCCTAATGGTTAAGGAACCGTTCTTGTGATTGAAAGATTGCTGATATAAGTGATATTTGTTTGAATCCCTGAACAGCAAGGTACCACTGTGATACCCTGCTCCCTGGGTGCTAAGTAACAGTTGTCCTCTGCTGTATCACATATGGGTTAAAATGCAGAGGACACATTTTGTTGTGTGTTGGAGCGTGTCAACAATGACAATTCATTGCCATTAATTCAATAGCATCGACTGCAAGTGTTATTCCAACAATTTAGATATACAGGTTTTTTTTAGGCTTACAACTCTTCAAATGTAGGTTTTTATTTTTTTTTAATAAGCAGCTGGTATGAATCTCACAATCACATGCACAATTAGCATTTAGCACATATGCGCATATACTCATGCAATATGAGGATTCTTCAAGTGAACAGCCGCCTCTTCGAGTCACTCATTAAATATGTTCACCCATCCATTAGCTTGAGAGAATGCAGGTGTTAGGTTTGACAAAGAAATCTGATTGGCATGCTATACATAGAAAAAGACAATGTAATGAACAATATTAATCACAGTACGACAGTGCATGTAAAAGTAAAGGTATTTTAATAATATCCATGCTTTGATTTAGTTTGTCTAGTTTCATTTTATAAATTCTTGCTGGCCTGCTGATTTTGCGCGTATTTTTAGTATTTCAGATATGTAGGATGTTTTCTGCCATTCTGAATGATCGATTCTGTCCTGCTAACAAATTACAAACTTACATGTGTACTAAAAAATTGTAAGGCTGTGCTTCATCGAGCGGCTGTTTGTATGTTTGTCTTTGCTGTAATTACGTTTATTCTGGAGGTAGGCCGACCAGAAGTACTCGAACAAAACATCAAAACAGTGCACCTGGATCTGCACCTGGATTTAAAATGCAAGACACGCTGCCCTTTGATGAATTCACACAACAATAATGTTTTGGCATTTTATTCCTTAATGAAAAGCCAAACACTTCACACTGCACATTTTTTCCAGGTAAATGTGATTTAACCACAGCAGCTCATTTCACTACAGTAAATAAAACTAGATGCTGTTGGAGCGACAGTGTATTTAGGTTACTCTTTAATCATGACAGGTTCATTTGCTATAAATGTCATATTTTCATTGAAGAAAATTAATATATACTACTGATGTTATGAAAAGTTGTTTGTAGTGACAATTATGTAATTTCCATTCAAAATATCATAGCACTACTGATTATCCCTGCAACAGGCATGAATTCCAGGCCAAGTTTGATTTATAAAAGGATTGGGAAAAAATAACACCATTGTCCAATTAATTGAATTAAAAAAAACAACGAATACACTTGTATTAAATGTCTTCAAGGAACAAGGCCTGCTGTCCATACTTTATACTTATAGGCCCAAAGCTGTAAAAGCAGATATGCAATAAGATTTATTATTATAATTCAATACTTCCTATTGCCCGTATACCTAAAATGTATACATTAACGACTGCACTGCCAGATTTGTCAATATTGTTAATTTATTACTTGGTCTTTAATTACTGTGCATATAAATATGTTTTTATATATATAAAATTAACATTGTGTCTTGTAAAATCCTGTCTGCTTGCCAGTTTATATTGTCTGGAATTATCAGCAAGGGCTAGCTGGTTTCTGCCTAACGGTGTTTGTATATTGCATCAAAGGAAACTGGAAATCATTAGGGGATAAATGCATGAACATATTCAAAAGCAAAATTATTTTCTCCCACCTCAAGCTTGTCTGCCTTGACAAGCTATGAACTTGACAACATCTTTGTAAGCATATTCCCCCCAATAAGATATTTATACATTAAAATCATATTTGTTTTCATGAGAAATCCCCAGAAAGAAAAAAAAAAATTAAAAAAATATAATAATAATAATAATAATAATAATAATAATAATAATAATAATAATAAAACAGGTCTTGTATGCAGGTCTTTATTATATATTTTCTCATTTTATAAATTATATGTTGCAAAAATATTCCAGATGAAAGGCTTGAATAACACTATGTGTGAATTTCAAATGTAATCTGCTGAGAGGAAGCCTGAGCCAGACTTTAAGAGCCCATGCCATAGTTAGTGTACATCTCCACGAACCCATGCCATAGTTAGTGTACATCCCCACGAGCCCATGCCATAGTTAGTGTACATCCCCTCAAGCCCATGCCATAGTTAGTGTACATCCCCACGAGCCCATGCCATAGTTAGTGTACATCCCCACGAGCCCATGCCATAGTTAGTGTACATCCCCAAGAGCCCATGCCATAGTTAGTGTACATCTCCAAGAGCCCATGCCATAGTTAGTGTACATCTCCACGAGCCCATGCCATAGTTAGTGTACATCTCCACGAACCCATGCCATAGTTAGTGTACATCTCCACGAGCCCATGCCATAGTTAGTGTACATCTCCAAGAGCCCATGCCATAGTTAGTGTACATCTCCAAGAGCCCATGCCATAGTTGGTGTACATCTCCAAGAGCCCATGCCATAGTGGGTGTACATCTCCAGGAGCCCATGCCATAGTGGGTGTACATCTCCAGGAGCCCATGCCATAGTTAGTGTACATCTCCAAGAACCCATGCCATAGTTAGTGTACATCTCCAGGAGCCCATGCCATAGTTAGTGTACATCTCCAAGAGCCCATGCCGTAGTTAGTGTACATCTCCAAGAGCCCATGCCATAGTTAGTGTACATCTCCAAGAGCCCATGCCATAGTTAGTGTATATCTCCAAGAGCCCATGCCATAGTTAGTGTACATCTCCAAGAGCCCATGCCAGAGTTAGCCACAATGCTGCACTGTTAGAGATTTGGCTGGACCTGCCCACAACATTGATAGTATGTGCTGCCAGCATCATTTCAAGCCGCACCTGCTGAGCTGAGCCCATTCAGAGCTGCTTCCCTCCCCCCACATACCCCCCCCCCCAACGGCCTCGTTCGAGCCTCTGTCATCTTCACCTCAGGCTTCTCTCTTCTGCTCTTTCTGCTGGCTGTACGCATCATGTGAAGGGAGGCTGTGGTCACATGTCCTGCAGTCCCCACATCTGCTTACTCGTGTCCTCCCCCTCTTAGGCTAAAACCAGTGAATTAGCTCCTTCTAGGTGGTAAGGAAATGAACATTCCTTTAATAGACACTTTCTTTTCTCAGCTGGGATTCCCACCAGACCACTGGCTCTTACAGAACATAGCGGATCCCCAAAGAAGGATTATATTCTTCCATGGGTTGTATGAACCTGCCGCATTGAGGTTCCTAGTGGCTATTGATTGTTGTTGACTAAAGCAACTGAACTTGTGATAAATTTTAATGAAAACACACAGGAGCTGTTCTACTGAGAAATAATCTACTGATACAACCGTTGGGAAAACAAAGGGTACTGCTTAGTTCTAAGCCAGGAAATGGAATGGTCTGTTTCTAGATTGCAGACAGTAATGATTCAAAATCAGTGACTAAAATTTCAAATTACCACTGTTCAGCCTATTAGCATTCAATCTCACCTATTTTTTTTCATATCACTGCAATCATTTTATTAATTTTTGAACCTTTTGATCAGTGTACCTCAGTATATGAATTAAACAAATCCATAATCAAAATGTGTTTTCTAATATCAGAAAATATTCTCACTGGTGTGCCACAGAAAAAAGCATTATAGAGAAACAGTTATAACTAAGAAGAATCTATACAGAAGAAAAGATTCTTCATAAAATAAAAAGCATCCTTCAAAATAAATTCTTAAGGATGTGAAACCTTTATCACGTCATTAAAGTATTTCCAAATTCTATCTTGATTTCGATAGTTCCAAACCTACAAGTAATATTTAATATTTGTTGCTTCAAATATTTATGGACCACATAAAATCTGTTTCTCTTCATACATTAATTGTTATTACAAAGAAAACTGAAATGAAACTACTTCAGTTTTCATAATGTTATAAATTTCAGTATTGGTCAAAATACCTATAGATATGTTAGTAATATTTACAGGACCTGTATATCTCATTTACATTTCTTGATTGATTCTTGAAGATGTGAACAGAATAAAGCATGGCTTTGGCGCAATATGAAATTATAAACAACCCTCTGAAAGTGAAAATCTTGATAATGCTGTGAGTTCAGGCAGCACTAGGAATTGATTTATCAAAGGGGTCAACCATTACATAAGGCAGCCTGGCTAAAACAACACTTCTTACCTGAGATAATGGATGCCAGTCGAAACACATCAGAATGCTGGATTGTCATTGGCTCATATGGAGAGGTTTCATAAAACTCCTCCCCTGTGTGGGAAAAAAACATGTATCAGCGAATGTTTACCAATGCATAAGACCTTTTACCATGCTTTAATTGCTGCTCAGTTAGCTAATATGCTTGTGTCCACCCATCTTCTAATGGCTTATTCTGGTCGGCGATGTTCTGAACCAGGCAGCTAACATCTTTTCAGAAAACATCTGGTCCTGGCAGATCACCAGATTTGAGAAAAGCAGCCCTGAGTCAGAAGGGAAGAGGTCTTGTTTGAGTTAATCACAAATTATCTGGCAGCACCACATCTACCCCCCACCCCCCCGTCCCCCCCACTCAACCCACGTCTCGGTGCTGCTAATCCAGTACTCAGAAGTCACAGCCGCTCTTACAGGTCACAGAACAATCTTTTTCATTTGTAAATGTTCTGCATTTTCAGTTTGACAGAAGTCTAACGTAGGTATGGAGAGGAAGAAATTCTGGACTGAAGCCTCCAATAGGAATGTTACTGCAGGAAATTTTATATCCGATGGATGAAATCCAAAGAAATTTGTTAACAATAAAGTACAGTCTGCAGAAAGAGTTGCTGTATGTTGCTCGTTTTCAGATTTCATCATGCATTGATACAGTCCTTAACAACAAAGAATGAAAGTAAATGAAATAGGACAGAGTACTCCATCAGTCTGTACCAGGTACATTGTGCCCAGAACGCATTCCAAATTAGTCAATGTTATAATCAATTGTTCAATAATCAATAAATAAGGGTTAGACTCGAGGTGCCTGAGAACCTGCCCCTTGCACCTGAATGATTGAAAGTGGCTAATTTCGATGTTTTTAATGCTACCTTCGATAAATGATGATCACACAAAATTTGAAAACTCACTGAGGGGGATAGTCTCTCGTGTCAGCAAAATTTACCCCCCTAACCCTCCTGCCCCGGCAGCAAAATTTACTCCCCCCTCCCAGGGATGTCCCATGGAGTCTGTGCACCTCACTGAAATGATGTTATTTTAATTATTTGGGTCTTAAAGCTGACTGTTTCAGCAGGCAAGGGGTTAGGTGAATATATGCCTATGAAAGACAATGTTTGATATTTCTACGCTCATAACATATACTTCATATGAGAGTATGATTATCTGATGTACTGCCTGACATGAAGTTTGTGGTGTGAAATTATCAGTAGTTGACACTGAAGAATCAAGTAGGTGAGCTGTTATTGAGTGTCAAATGCTATTGCTGGCGATAGGAGATGTATGGAAAAAAGTTATACTTGCAATCATATCCATACTTGCTCTTGGGTTAAAGCTTATTTTAACTGTTCTGTGCAAGATAGATCTTTTTTTGTGCCCATCACTGCCACACTGGCTTCAACTGCAGACATCAGCAGTTACCCTGTTAGCAGGCAAACCATAAAAGGCCCTTAGTTTAAAAAAAAAAAAAAAAACTGACTGCCTGGATGTAACGTAGTGGGTTTTTTTTTTCATTTTAATTTAGTCTGCTTTTCAATTGTCATGGCATGGTGGTGCAGTGGTACAGTGGTTAGCACTGCTGCTCACACTTCTAGGACCACGGTTTGAGTTTTGCCTCTGTGTGTGTGGAGTTTGCATGTTCTCCCTGGGTCATCGCGGGGGTTTCCTCTTGGTTCTCCGGTTCTCCCCCACAGTCCAAAAACATGCTGAGGTTAATTGGAGTTACCAAGTTGCCTATGTAAGTGTCCCCTGTTCTGGATTGTTCCTTGCCCTGCACCCAGTGGTGCCGTAGACTCTGGGCCCCCTGCAATCCCCAATAAGACAAGCAGTTACAGGAGACATCTTCAAAGTGTTGCCACTGGTTAGTTTCTAATAAGATAAAATGTTTTTATAAATCACTCAAGGTACTTCAAATCATTGTCCTCAGCAGGAAAATATGCACAAAGCGGGTTGAATTAGCTGTAATACTTCAACCTGTATTCGTGATTGGCTCTGTGGCTTTTCGTTGTCTCCGGTAATCAAGATCAAGGCTACCAATCTCAATATTGTAGATAATTTCTTTATTACCATAGCTACAGTATATAAAAGTACTTTGTACTTGTAATGCACAGGTACAAGGGGAGGAAGAACCCTTATAAACAAATACTGAATGGGTAAAAATTCAGCAATTCAGCAAATGAAGCAAAACGGAAAATTAGCTCATGAAATAGCTGAAGGAGTACGGATTCAGCACTGCCCGTGTGCAAGTCTTCCACTCATGAGCTGCTGCATCAGCCCAGAGAAATATGACTTGGTTTTGGAACCTGTCCAATATTTTATGAAAGACGTCCATGATGGTGTTAGCTGGCATGCTGTTGTACTTTTATACCTGGATCAACGAAGCACTTGCAGTTTGATGGGCAACTGACGTTTTTGATCGCACACCCACCTCCCACCACATTTTACGTCAGGATACAGCCACCACAGTGATTTTGGCAGATGACGTAGGCGCACACTTAGCCCTCACCACCGGTTTCTCCTCTCCTTCTGTACCCTAGAACGCCTAGCCATCGTTCTGTAGGTGCAGCAACTGGCATGAGATACGCCTTAATTTGATTTACGAGTATTGCGTGATGAGCGGTTTGAAAACGGGACAGCTATCGCAGGGCGTTCGGGTGCCATTTATGAGCAGGCGCATTTAATGCGCTTGGTCTGCATTGCCTTGCTATCAGTGCTGTGCTACTGTTTTTATCTGAAATATAATAACCATTTTTTATTAACTTCTTATCTCTGAGACCTTATTTTCAGCTCTCAGCCCATTTTTTTTTTTTTGCCACTGTGCCGGCTGCCGTCACAACAGGCTGCTGGCACTGATGGTATCGCTGGGAGATGGAGGCTATTTTCAAGAGCCGCGGGAAGCCCAGCCCAGAGATTGCAGCCCCGCTCGCTTGTCTCACGTCCACACCTTTGTCTGCCTGCACCTCTCACCTCCTTGCCTGGCTGGTAGGCGTTCTGAGACAAGGTGCTGTTTGCCTGCCAGTGGTGGGGGCTTGGAAGTTTAGCAGAAGCTGCTGAAATATTCCTCAGATTATTTTTTTTTATGCTGGTGAAGAGTAAAACAGTAAGAACTGCTCTCTTTGTTTAAATTACAACTGATTACATTTCATGAATAGGATAATTAAATCTAAGTCTAGCACGCCTAAGCCTACTGATTGGAATTTTACATAAACAGTATTCATTCTTAGTAAATTGTGCAAATACACAAAAACTTACATTTTTTTTTTATTATTACTTTGTGATTGTTTTTTATGGTCAATATTTCAGCTGTTGATGTGGTCCATTCATCCTCCTCATAGCTTATCCAGCACAGGATGTCAGTGAGCCTGTAGCCTATCCCAGGAAACACAGACAGCCCACCAGTGGGCACTATGGATGAGCTGCCAGTCCATCATAGTAATTCAGACACATTATGAACGATTTAAAGATAATTAAATAAACCATACACTTTTTAAACCTTGATCAGAAACCAGAGTATCTGGAGAAAACCTATGCACAGGTAAAATACACACACACACACATTATGTAACCATATCTTTGTGGGGATTCTTCATTCATCTCTGCGGGCATAACCCTAATCCACTCTATGACAACCGTAGCCCCTACCTTGCCCTAACACAATGTAATACATATATGCCTCACCACAGAACCAGAGTCTCGGGTGGTAATGAAACACATATAACCCTGAATGTGTCAAGCTAACCACTGAGCTACACTGTCACTTTACTGATGTAGTGAGGAGTAAAAAAAAAAAAAAAACCTGAATGGCACATTCTTTGGAAACTTATAATCTCTAATAAAAGGCAAATAAGTGTGAAAGAAAGACCTTGAGACCTGAAAAGTATGTGGCACATCAGAAGTCCTGTGTCAGGAGATGCAAGACATTTGGTGAACAAAAGAGGTTTAATAATAATAGGTACTTTATTGATCCCCGTGGGGAAATTGTCTTTACACCTCCATCAACTTGCTCTTTGTGGAGTAAGTTGTCCACAAGGGGCAGCCACCTATAGCGGCACCCAGGAAGCTGGGGGTTAAGGGCCTTGCTCAAGGACCCACAGACATGCTGAGGCTGGGTTTGAACCTGCAACCTCATGATTGCATACTTACCTAAATGGGAGCAGAGACATAAAAGAGAGTGTGAGGGGTCAAAACAAGACGGCCAGAAGGGGGAAGGACATGGGCAAACAGAATAAGCGACACCAATGACTGGACTGGGGCTGACGAGATAAACAGGTACTTAAATACTAAGGCTAATGAGGGGTAACAGGAAACAGGCGTGGCTCATGAGGGGCACATTAGAGAGGCGGACATGACGGGCAAGATAAAATAGACTAATCTGCAAACTACAGTAATAACCAAATTCTCTCTCTTTTACTCTGGGCACTTTATTGTGTAAAAAAAGATACTATAAGTACTATTAATATGATATATTTTGAATAATATAAACTATAAGCAAAACAGAAGTTCTAGATATAACTTATAAGAGAAATATTATGTGTTCAAGATGTTGCAGATACAGTCAGCCCTCGTGCATCCACGCTTCGTGATTCGCAAATTCACAGACCCACGAAAAATACATGTACACGTTTCCTTTACGTATTTTATTGAATTGTACCTTGATTACGTATATGACTTCTACCAATAAGTTTACAGTCCAGTGTGTTTACTCATTTTGCCTTACTATTAATGCAAAAGAAACCGGCAGCCGACGCCATGTTCTATGAATTAGTAGGAGTAACATTAGTATACTGTATTGTAAATGTGCTAGTGTGACAAATGAAAGTGAATACAAAAGTTCAAACAAGGAGACCTAATGAATGCCAGCGTGTCCAATCACAGTGGTCCAGGTTGTATATAAAGAGTAAATCTAACCCGCTTCTTTGCCGTTACAGCTATTCATTCTCCCTCCCCCCCCCCTCCGCCACCTTCAGCTCCCCGTCCTGGTCCGGGGTTTGGCTCCTTCACCTCCTGCCTGGTCGCCCAGCCAGATCTGTCAGCTTCAGAGTCGATGGAGCTGACGACCAAGAGACGGGCTTCACCAAATCACTTTTCACATACTCATTTAAATTTGTTCAACAAATAAACACTTGTCAACTATATATTGAGGTCTCCTTGGTTTAAATATCCATTAGGTCATAGTGTACTCTATTTTTACATCAAACTGTTTATTTTAAAGGGAAATGTATTAAGCAAACTTTTAAATCAAATTTAAGTGTTTTTAGAGCATGACTGGGCCATATTTAGGATTATAGAAATAAGCACATATTACCATTTTTAGTGACTATCAAACATCCACAAATCCTCCTCATTCGCGACGGATTCTGGAACCTAACCTCGCAAATGTCCGAGGTCTGTCTGTACATATCTGCAGTTTATCAGGTATTGTTATATGTACTGAAACGGACTTGTGGATTGTATGAACCTGACTGAAAGGCAGATTCAAGGCCATTAATTCTTTCATGGGTGCTGTTATTCGAGATTTTGGTTTTCTGTTTTACAAATATAATTCATTAAACATTTACTGCACACATTTCCTCTCCATATGCGTCAGCTGCACTCCACTGCAATATTTAAACCAGCTCAGAACTCATCTGTTTAAGTTAGCTTTTTCACTTTCCTTACCCTCACTACTATCTCTCTCTACACCTGCACTTTTGTATTGCTGTTTTATATCACTGTTTTTATCTGATTTACAATGTTATTTATTTTCTGTTAGGTGACCTTGACTGTGTTGAAAGGCACCCTTAATAAAATGTACTACAACTACAACAAAATTTCCTTTCTCAGATGCTACTTTCTCTTGAAATGTCTGACATCAGTCGTCCTCATGCTCAGCGGCAGCTGGTTGTCTACCCTATCTGCCCTGCAGCAGCCCTATCTGTCCTGCAGCAGCCCTATCTGTCCTGCAGCAGCCCTACACCGCAGCAGGCTGAAGCTGCTGACCAAACCCGGACTCCAGCCTCTCAGTGCACACGCCGCTAAGCGTACATGTCAGTGGTGTGACGGCTCACAAGACAGTGGCACAACCGCAGGCCCTGCAGCCCACTGAGGACCTAAGAGTAACACGATAGCTCTCACTTCACTTTACTAATATGTAGGAGTGTATTAAATATTCCGGGGGGGCAGCTCTTACGCCTATAAGCTACTTTTATTTGGCTTATACTTAAAAGAAGGGTCTTTTCTTTCGTTAACCACACTTTGTTTTCACATAGTACTAAACCATGCACCATACCATGCAGAGACGTGGAAAATCATTTAACCTGGGGGTGGATAGGGATAGAATCGAGGCAGCAAAAACTACGGCCATGAAAAATAAAGATGCTCCATGGGCAGACCAAGAAAAAGGAACTGAGCCCGGATGTGTCAGGGATGAAAGCAATCAGCTGTCTGTATCTGGGACAGAGCTGAGTGAGTGTTCCAGACGACAGGAAATGGTGAAAAAACAATTTATACAAATCATGGAATGAAGGGATGAAGGACTATAATCAATACTGAAAAACCTGTCTCCCAGCCCTCCTTTACCTCCCTCGTTCATAGCTACATTCTGCTTTCACTGACATTACTTTATAAATCCTGCGCAACATTCAATCTTACATACACTGTAGCACAAGTTAATCTTTATCATAATGCTTCAGTAATTGCAAACGTACAAAACAGGCCTTCGCAAACCTACTGGAAGAAATTTAGAGTCTAATGGAACTTCATTTATTGATGCAATTTTATTTCGTAAGTTGGATCCAAACCAGCAGGTCAGCGGTAATGGGAGAAATGAACAGAAAGCAAGCATAAGACTCCAAGGACCGGCTGATTCATTTCTTACGAATACAGCTAATAAGGTCTTCTCCCTTCACCAAACACGGTTTAACAGAAAAGCAGTATGCCCCAGCCCCCACCCTCTTAAATTCAAAGTGCAGCCAATACATTTGCCTCACAGACTGAAAAACCAGTGCAGCTTCTGTTAAATGTTGTAAGTTAGAGGACTTTAACTGACCCTTGGCATGCAAACGTCTCTACCTTGACTTTTACATCGCTTGACAGATAAATAATTAGAATGTAGCCTTGTAGTTCTTAAATCAGGAGTTTGTTCAGTGAAATTGTCAACTTTAAGGCATGTTGTACACATTTAAATATACATGCAAGGATTCATGTATTGTTCCAGTGCCACGGAACCACGAGTTGTCACTCAAAGACACACAAACAAATCAGCAGGTTGTTGCCACACAATGACAGCTCATTTTGTATACTGTAACCCAGCACTTGTTCTCATGACATATACTAGAAGAAACTTGTTGCTTTGTACTCGTATTGCAACGTGAAGGGTTCTGACATAATTTACATGCTGCTTTGTTAATTATAATGTAATCATTGGTAGCAGAACAATTACTTGATGTATTGCCTCAATGGGGGAATGTTAATCACTGCATTCTTCATTGGAGAACGGCTGTGATTTATTACATCTGCAGAAACTAATGGACTTGGCGTCATCAAGTCTTTTGAGCATGCCTCTTGTTTTAGCACACGTTTGCCAAAGCACAGGCTGATACACAAAAAACAGTATGATTCAGTCCATGCTGCTTCTAGAGCTGTTTATGAATTGAATATCATTTTAGCTGCTAAATGCTTGCGCTCTGTGGTGAAAAACAGACATTTTTTTCTTCAAAATGGAAGCCACTTCTAGCAAATTAACTTGTTCATTTATTAAGTCGGTTAAAATTAATGCTTACGGACTGAACACCAGACACAATGGACATAATCAATCGCAATTCCAGTTCTGAAAGGATTAACACCTCTTGCAGAATTTTTTTAGAAAGTACAATTCCAAGATGTTACACTGGGGTAATGAATGCGGCAAGTAATTTTTGAAAATGGAGGAGACATATGACAAGATAGCTTTATGACAGTGTCCTCACAAATTCATATTAACTGTAGGATCAAAGCAGTGCTGCGGAAATGTATTTGAGACCTTGGGAGCACCATGTTAATATGACGCAATTCCACTGTAGCCTTTAGGGATGAATCTCTTTAATTGTATAATCATAATCTCAAGTAAGTGCTTTTAAAAAGTCTAATGTCCAAAGGAAATATACTACCTTGACAATGATATCACATTTAAAGGCTGTGTTTATTAAATAAGAAAACAGAACACACTGATGAGCTCCATACACAGCAGGCCTTGATGGCCTGCGCACTGTGACACATTACTCCTGCGACCATCATCAAAATGTTTTGCTATTTGGACCACAGTAGCCCTTCTTTCAGTTTGTTTAAGATGGGATACAATCAACACACAATCAACACGTTAACTACGAGTACCGAATGTTAGTTTGCCATCTAATATATCCCATACTTTGTCACCGTTTGTACTAGATAGTCAACCTTATTCACTTCATGTGGGTGTGACATACCGCGTCGTCCGTCTTGTTCCAGCCCTTCGTGTGCCACGCCCCCCTCGTTACCTCTTGTGATTCCCG